>RJWM01002587.1:0-126442 GCA_004363535.1 Dasyprocta punctata | reverse complement strand
AGAAATAAAAGTCAAAAAAGACAGACAAACAACAACAACAGATCTGATATGATAACATTGTAGGTTTACACACTGAGGAGGTTGAAGTTTGGCAGTAGTTACAATATTGCATATCATTACCTTCCTAGGGGTTGGGGATATTGACAGATATAGACATGTAAGATTCATCAATTCAGGTATATTAACTTTTCTTTTTCAATAGCTATTGTATTTAGCAATACGGTTTTTTTTTAACTGTAGGACCATAATGTTAAGTGAAATAAACCAGACACACAAGCTTAAATATTGCATGTTTCTCTTATATGAGAAATCCAAAAATAAAAAAAAACCCAAAAAATGAAAAAAAACCCCTTTATTGCATTCATTGTTTTGTTTTTATTGTTTCTATTCTATTCTGTTCTGTTTGATTTTTACTATGTCTGAAGTTATCTGCAGCTATTTTGAAGACACCAAAAGGCATTATGGTAACTATCGCTGATTTTGTAATATTTTGAACTCCTGTATCTCTTATACCGGTTTGTTTTGATTGGTTTTATTCTGTCTTATCTTCTTTAAAATATAAATATAAATATAAAAAAACACAAAAGATGAGAAATCTAACATATAAATAAACAGGAAGGAGGGGAAGAGAAGGGAATGAAGAAATAATTAAGTTGTTTTATATACATTTACCAATGCTTCATGAGGAATATAATCATTGTGCACTACAAGCATGTACTAATAAAAAAGTGAAAATTAAATAAAAGAAAATTTATAGGTTGGCCTCACTCAGGAACATAGAATCAAAAGTCCTATACAAAATAATAGCAAATAAACCAGATATTGTGGTACACACCTGTAATCCCACCACTTTGAGAGGTTGAGGTAGGAGGATCACACATTGGAGTTTACCTGGAAAGAAAATTCTGTGTGTGTATTCTTGGGCACCAATATATACATGATTTATGAAGTGTTCAGCAAGTCAGCAACTTCCCATTAAATGTCACACCTCCAAATTTTCTTTTTTGTTTTTAAGCTGAAAATTGAGTATGAGGAAAACTCTATGTAATGGAACACACAGAATGCCTTATGTGTCTGTAAGTTCTGAAGTTGACCTATTAGCTCTGGCATGGAGGTATTGTTAAGCATAGGAAACTCCAGGAAGAAATATTATGGTTTAGTACTACACTAGTGGGTAAACTGCAAGATACCTTACACTGCATTATAACTAGTTCTGAGGGTTGACCAGATTATTCTACTGCATTGAGATTTCAGTGTGATAAACCTAAGGCACGAATGTGAAATCAAGGACAGAGACTGGCCTGGTTCTGCTGCTAACAAGCGTGTGGAACCTTGGGTAAGGGCTTGGTTTATCTGTAAATTGACAGAGCTGCTGTCATTTATCCATGTAATTCCTTTTGGATCTAACATTTAATTATTTGACGCTGACTCTGCTCAAAGTAATTCATTTGTGTTAACCTGTGGCAACACCAGTGTGGACCTCTAATAAACTCAGAGTCGAAAATTTCACAACTGGGAAAGTTACTGTGATTTTATTGTAGTGAACTCAGCGTCATTTCATGAGGTTTTTTGTCTGCCCATTTTTCTTCCTTTACCTATTCTTAAAATTTATTTTTATGCATACAGGTAAGGTATACAATATGACTTTGACATACATGTGCATAGCAACATCATTACTACAGGTAAGCAACTTGACATTCATCACTGTCCTCACAAATCTCTGCCTAGCTGAGTTACCATCTTTCTGAATTTGTGTGGTTGATGGGGGCAGAGCATTATAAAAAAGTTACCTTTTTTATTTTAACCTCTTTCTTTCCTTCTAATTTGACTCAAAGGAACCACTATTTAGGCAGTCTGATCACACTGCCAATCAAGCAACCCTGCTGCTCAAATTCTGAGGTCAGCCTGACCTTTAAGAAGAGGAATTGAAGGCTCTGTAGTGATTGGAGCTGACTCATGCTAATACTAACCCTTGTTAATTCTTCCTATTCAAGTACCCAAATTACCTTCATTCTGGCCCTTTTCACATCTTGTTTCCTTTCCTTTCCAGTATGTAGGCTGCAGGTTTTTCATATCGTTTCATCCTATTCTGGTTTTATTTATTTATTTATTTATTTAGCCAGAGTTGTATTCTGCTGCCTGTGAAAGAGAAACTTTAACCTTGGTTGGCAGTGCTGCTGTTGTCCTGGCTCTCCAGCTAGCCAGAGATTGTGAACATCAGGCAGGTTACTGCAATTCTCTAAACCCATGTATCCTAATCCGAACCAGTGAGACTAATGAAACCAATCTAGCTAACTGGTTGGGGTTGGAACTGACCAAGCACCGTGTTGGCACATGGTTGTTCCCTTCAACCTCAAGTTTTATTGGCAAAGTCGTTTGCCTGTGGACTTAACCCTGCATCTGGATGTGTCACCTGCAGACTCTAAAACCCACAGACTGAGAAGGATGTTTCTTATATTACTTGTAGCTAATTTATTTGTTCTTGATGTTGCTGTGCACTGTGCTCTGCATGTCGTTGGTGCTCCTTAAGTGCAGGATTTTAAAAATGACTTTTAAAAACCATTAAATAAGGACATAGGAAAAATTCTGTTAGATGGTGTCTTAGTTACTTTTTACTCATTGCCGAGACAAAATACTTGACGCCCAAAATTAGGGAAGGAAAGGTTTATTTCTTACAGTTTCTTGGGAGTTTCAGTCCTACTTAGTTGGCTCCAAGGCAGTGTGGCATGGCAGGGCCACCGTGCATGGCTGCCACAAGCAGTAAGGTGCCCTGGTGAGAGAGAGTGGAATGATGAGAGAGAGTGGAAGCTCCGGAAGAGGAAGACCCGCCTCCCTTACACTGTATCTCAGCTCCACCCCTGGGCGAGTGTAGCAGTCACATCATCAATCCTGGCGCTGGACAACAAACTGATCACAAGCGTCAGACTCAGCCCCATCAAAAGTATATGAGGACTTGGGGGTACATAGCATATCACCCAATACAGATGGGTTTTACTGGTATATTTTTCATAGTCATCAATGTTTTAATGCATTGAACAAAGATTATGGATATTCTGGTTCTTTGACCAAAGCTTATAAATATTTTAGCTGAGAGAATCTTTCATCTAACTATGTTGCTTTAAAGGAATTTGAGTTGTATAGGAATCTTTTAATTATTAGAATCTTTTTAGAAGAAGCCTTTGAGATTTGAGATAAGTTTACATATTATTATATGAATCACAATTTGCTTTAAGAGCTTATCTAAATTCCATCTGTTTGATTGGAAAAAAAGAACTTGGAATGAATTAATCTAATTTTCAATTTTCTTCCTTGGAGAGAACTGTGATTGAAAGTCAGAGCAGGGTTATGGGTCTCTTCTTCTTCTTCCTCTTCCTCCTCCTCTTCCTCTTCCTCTCCTTTTCCTTCTCCTTCTCCTTCTCTTCCTCCTCCTCTTCCTTCTTCTTTTTCTCCTCCTCCTCCTCCTTCTTCTTCTTTTTCTTCTTCTTCTTCTTCTTCTTCTTCTTCTTCTTCTTCTTCTTCTTCTTCTTCTATGGTTTCTAGAGGATGATTTTACAGTTTCCACAGTAATGCATGAAAAGCCATTGTTTTCTGTCATGATTTCCCAGCAAAGAAAATGATATTGGTAACTATGGTTTAGGAAAAATAGAAAAGTTGATGCCAGACTTTTTTTTTTTTTTTTTTTTTTTTTGCTGTACTGGGATCAGACTCACAACCTCACACCTGCCAGGCAGGTGCTTAAGCCACTGAGGCAAACTCCCAGCCCTACTTTTTTGGAGGCAGGGTCACACTATGTAGTTCAGGCTGGCCTTGCTCCATGTTGTAGCCCAAGCCAGCCTCAAACTCACAACATTCAACCTACCTCAGCCTCCCGAGTGCTGGGATTAAAGGCATGTGCCACCACGCCCAGTTTGATGCCAGACCTTTTTAAATTTGTGTGACTGATGAGGGAAAAGCATTATTTTGTCAAGTTGAGGGGGACTGATTCCCAGGGCCTCAAGGTGGATATTGAAATTATTAATCACCCAGTGGTAATGTCAGGGCAACACACCCCTTATTTTGATAGGCATAAGAAAAGGTTCTACCAAATTGCCTCTGAGGTTCACCAAAGCATTTTTGTGTTGGGAGCTAATGATGTTACTCTATATCCTTGTCCTCCATTGCTTGTCTTTTCTTTCTTATACTTCCCTGGCCCCTTGCTGCTCTTTACCCCATCCTGTCCCTCTGTTCTCTATCTGTTCTCACTGTGTATTTCTTTGTATGTTTGTCCTGGCCATTTGAGCTTCTGGGAGAGTGGGGTTATACACCTGGGCACCCTCACTGGTATCTTTTCATTGTGCTTTACATGTTAGGGCTGATGTGTTCTCTTCTTTGTAGTAATTCAGCCTTTTTTCAGGTTTTCTAAAAATAACAGCATTTATACATCATGTCACAAGGTGTACCCAGTGCATCTTTGTTTTATTAAGTCTGAACAAATTGTTCTCATTGGTGAATTTAGAGTTTTGAAAAAGTCCTCCTAATCAAACTGTCCAGCTTAAGCCAACACAAAAGGCTGTGCTGGAAATAGCCATTGCTTTCTAGATGCTAGGCTGGACCAGAGATTTTCCATGTATGTAAGTTCATTTTTGAGACCTTCAAAATTTACATTTGCCTTAGCTGATTTTGCTTGAATGCACTGTTCCATAATAATTTTTTAAATTGGCTATCATTCACATTTGCTGGAGCAAGCCTTGTATTAATGGTAATTGGTCTAGTAGTTTAATTTTTTTCCTCTGGTTATTTAAGAGAGTAAATTCTAGAAAAATCAAGGAGATTTTTTGCTTTAGGAGAAGAGTATCTTCCTTACATTGCCATTGTGAAGGAAAGTCCCTTGACAATAAGGGACATAAGAATGATAAAATTGATTTAACTTTTAGATCTTATTTATCAGCTGTTACCCCTAACTGTACCCAACCTTCTATGCTCTGTTGGTTAAAATTACTGAAGATTTTTCTGATAAAGTGTCTGAGGACCTCAGAACCAGTCAGAGAAAATTGTCTTGACACACAGCTACTGTAGATTGGTAAGAAGCCTCCCTCTTTTTTCCATGCAGCATGAAAAGACCAGGTGTTAGTTGTTTCAATGGCAGACATGGAAACCTGCCTGAGGTACCAGGCATTCCAGGTACGGTGTTGCTTTTTGTGTTTGTTGGGTCAGAACTGGAAAGAAGATGGGACTTCCTCTCTGACAGTGAGAAACCTGAGAGAGTTACATTTATCGTTAGGCTTAAAATCCATCCATTGTCCACATATCCATACAGCTATACCATCAGAAGGCCTACCTCCCAGGAAGAGATGTGGGAGCAAGTAAGAGATGTGAGTGTTCTGCCTTCAAGGATCTTAAAATCAAGCAAGGAATACCAATTTGAGGTTTTTTCTGATGCCTTTTCTGTTACACCTACCCCAACACACACCGGGTTTCAGAGAGGAGACTTGAAAGGATGACACTGTGAACACTTGCACTACAAGTTTGGTTTACTTTTTCAATTATCTAAGGGAAAGTAAAATTTTAGAGAACATATTGAAACAAGACGGGGGTTGGTATATGTTTCTTTTCATTCCTTTTTCTTCTTATGTCCTCTCTGGTGTTTACTGAGTAGTACTTTAAGGAGAATCCCATGATAAATTCTGAATGAAATAGACAGCAAGAAGAGTACAAGGAATATTAGACACTTTTCTTTAAGGTATTCTCAGAGTAGAAAACTTAACCATTAATCAGCTGCCCAGATTACAAGATATTAAATATTTTCACTCTCAGTGGTGTGGAAATGCTAAATAATTCATTTTTAGAGTTGGTTAAGAAAGAGTCATATAAAAGAGGACTTGTAATAATGTTTGACAAGGCATTTTTGGGAGGGAGTCAGAATAACAGGCCCAGAGACTTAGAAATACATAAGTAGCCCCTGTCCAGGAGCAATGAGTTGAGGAGGTTAACTTTGTTGAACTATAAAGTTCCCATGGGAGAAGAGTAGGATAAGTTTTGGGAAGTTGCTGGTTGTTGAATTCCATATGTTGGGACAAGCAAAAGAGTTTTGGCTTTATCTTTTAGCTAATATGGAACCATTTACACTAGTTGATGGCAAGGGATATGATAAAAACAGTACTTGGTTTTCTTAGTTACATTTCTCATTGCTGGAACAAAATACCCAACATCCAACATTAAAAGAGGAAAGGTTTATTTTGGCTTGCTGTTTGTAGAGGTTTTAGTCCATAATTGACTGGTTCCAAGGCAGGGCAGCATGGCAGAGGAGAAACAGTTCATGGCAAGGCAGACAGGGAGCAGTGGAGTAATAAGCAGTAAAAGCAAGCCTGTCATCCTTTTTTTTTTTAACCTTTATATTCCATCTGTGCTGTGGGCCTATTGATTGGTGCCACCCACTCAAAGGGTGGGGCTTCCATTACCCACATCCTTAATCCAAGTACCATGCCCTCAATCCACATTCACACACCCTAAATCCAGTCACTTCCAAAAAGTCCAACATATAACTACATGAGACTTTTGAGGGACATCTAAATACAAACCATAACACTGGTGAAGATGAATTCTTTCTGTAATGGTAAGGATGAATTTAAGGGACGGAGGGAGCAAAGAAACAGGGAATCTAAAGGATTCTGTGGTAATCTATAAGGGATATAAAAAGATACAAACTCTAAGGGGTCATTGTGCTCCAATATTGGCTGCAGAAGTCTTGGAAGACCTTTAACCATTTTCTTCTCCCAACCTTGCCAATACAGGGAAAATAACATAACTACCAACTGGCTAGATGTCAGCTCTGACGAGTTCATGTTCCCCGAAATCAAATGAATTCTAAGGAACAACAGAGGTTAGAAGTAGGAAAACTTTATTAAGAACCATAGCTCCTCAGAGATAGAAAAGGACCTGAAACTGGGTTGCCAGTGAGCCCACTTTTAAAAGGAAGTTTTATAGAGCAAAAATCACCAAGTGGTTACAAAATCATGAGGTGACTACAATGTGAGTCAAAACTATGATCAACTAATAAGATTACAAGTACAGCTGCTTAGGTAATGTTGACCCAATGGGGAAGCAGATTACATAGCAAATATACATGGGAAGAACAAAGACCTTTTTAGAATGAGGTGGATCAGGGGGTCCTGCTCATGTGCTGGGGTGGCTGATGTCTAGCTAGATTTTATTGGACCAGGTAATACCAATTATAGTGTAATCTTCAAATTATTGCTTATCCCTTAGGGAGGCATGTAACCCTGGCCATTCTGCCTTTATTTTGAGGCCTGACCTTCAACAGGTGAGCCTCTAGTCACCCTGGTAATATGTTCTCATCCCTTCCCCTGACTCCCTTGAGGGCCTAGCCCTGTCTGACTGCCTATACTTCTACCTAACTTAGCTTGCTATAATACTGCTAGATGCAAAATCCCTCTCACACATTAACCGTTAGTCTATCTTAGAAAACATAGATGGTTATTCAGTGAGATAGAAAATACTTTTCTGATATACACTTGTGATTAAGGGGATATATTTTTTTTTAGTCTGCTTAGGCTGCTAGAGCAAATACTACTGACTACAAGGATTAAACAACAGAAATTTATTTTCTCATAGTTCTGGAGGGTAGGAGTAGATCAAGATTTTAGCAAGGTTGGTTTCATCTTTTCTCATGATCTGATGGCCATCCTTTGTTTGTAGATGAGACTTTCTCTGCTATTGTGCATGCCTGTGGCCAAATTTGAATTGAATTAGACCCATTATAAAGACCTCATTTCTACTTAGCTCTTTGTACTGAGGGTAAGAACCTCTCTACCTATGCATTTGGTATGTGGGGAATAGACATAATTCAACACTTAACAATGCCTAAGGAAAAAGAAGATGAGGAAAGGAGGGGCAGAGGCCAAGCAGCTGCCCTGATCCTTCTTCCTTCCAGGTCTCTGCTCTCTATACCTTAGTCTTGTCCCTAGTGATAAAATGAGTCCCCTCCAAAGAAAGAATTCCCTAAGCCAGCTTCCATCATTCTTTTCTAGGAGAATTTAGGCTGATGTCATCTGGGAGCTTTTCAACTCTCAATCTTAGAATTAGCAGCCTTTCTCCTTTTTTAAAAATTTCTCTGGCAGTGTTAGTTTCTTACCATATTTATTGCAGTCATCTGCTTATGTGCATGGTAATTTTTATCACGATGGGAGGAAATCTCTGAAGATGAACAGAATATACAGAATAAACAGATGAATTAAGTTGCAAATACATATTTTTTCTTATTGTTCTCCTTACAGAGTTAGTATATTTGACTTTAACCTTGACCTTTGAGGAGACATCCCTTTTATTTCTAGTTTTGTCTGTTTCCATCTACTGGCTCAAGTTGATGTCCAAAGTTCTCATATTGTCATTTCTGAATTCATGCTGTACTCTCTGGATTTTGAGCAAACACTGCTGTGCTCATAGGTGCTAAACTTGTACTGACAGTACTATTGCATTCTAGGCAAAAACAACAACAAAAAAAAACAAAAATAAAAACAAAAAACAAAATCCATAATGAGGTAGAGTAGCAGAGTGACTAAAACTGGGGACTTGAGCCAGATTGCTGGGGTTAAATTCTGGCTCTGACACTTACTACTGTGCAACTTTGGCTATGTCATTCAGTTTTCAAAACCTCTGCCTTTTCTCATCTGTTAAGTGATGATAATAATAATTCCAACTTCACAGAACCATTGTTAGATTTAAATGAGCGTAAAGTGCCTGGCACATAATAAATGCCATGGAAGTGTAGAATATAATAATTATTACTTTGCTTGCCTTTGTTCTGACTAGCTTCCCTGGAGAGTTAGATCTTGCTTGGCTCTTCTGTTTCTCTCCTACCAGGTTTTTCCTTTTATAACCCAAGGAGGGGTGAAGAGTCCTCCTTGAAATGTGCTGTTAGGCCATCTGTCCCACAGATCAGACCAAAAATCAGAATTGTTGACAAGGGCTGTAAATTTTGCTTGTATTGGAGAACACTCTGCTTGGTAGTCAGAGACAGGCCTCCTCTTCCCTTTTCAGACCCCATTAAAAGCAGGGGCTTCCTGAGCCTTGGGGGAGACCCTGACCATGCCTCTTTTCTAGCCAGTGGACCACCATTTTGAAATCAGGAGTTACCAGGGAACACTGTATAGTTTTGTCACAGTAAGGAGGAGTAGTATTCTTCTTGTTGTCTTTGTTAAGAACTGCAAAACTAACTATACCTAGGGGTGTTGAAGATGAGATTCTCTCACTCTCTGAGGTTGAACAGGTTCCTGATCATGGTCATGTTGTTCCTGTATCCTGCCTTGGGCTGGGAACTTTACTATCCCTTAGTGACCCTTTATAAGTCACTTCATCATTATAAGGGCTCCCAGATTCACAGCTCCACTATCAAGGCACCAACTCATGTATAAATCAGTAGGAGTTCAGGGCCACACAAATGTCCTCATTCTTCAAGCTAAGGTGCCTTGGTGAGACAATGAGAGTATTGTTTTGTTTTTAAATCTTCATTCTTAATCTTCCCATTCTTTGTTGTAATTTGGATCCCTTCTTGAAATTCATAGTGACTGATTGAGATTACCTTGATACATCTCCCCTTTTCAGCAAAAACTTGCCCTCCATGATATAGAACCTCTTGTTGGCACCTCTCACTGTATCCTTCCTTGCCCCCGCCCACAGCTTCAAAGTTCTCTGCTTTCTCTACTTACCTGTTCAAGCAAGCATCTCTCCCTAACTTTAAGCTGATTTTAGTGCCACCTCCCAAGTTCCCACTGCACCCCCTAGATGGACAGACCCCATTATTATGACCACAGCTACAGATGTACATCTTTCCCCTCATCAAGCTTTCATGTTATTGCCTTGGTGAAGTAAGGGGCAGGACCTTAACTTCAAGTTTATAGATAATTGAAATGATTTGTCTTAAACACAACATGTCAAGACAAGTCAACAAGCACTTTGGAAAATATCTAGAGTCAGATGAGATTCATACCAAGAGCAGAAGTCTTTTGCCTTTGCCAGACAGTTTCTTGGGCCATATACAAAAGATATTTCTCATTAATCAAACAAATTTATCTACCGAGATTAAAGATGTTCAAAAATTGGCAACATATGCCATCTTCTTGCAATTTGACGATGTATATTATATAAATTATAAGTTTCAAATACTGATCTCATTTTTATTGTAGAACCAATAATAAGACTAGGTATTGCTTACAGATGTAGGTAATGTGATGTTACTAAATTGTTGGATGATTCTTGCTAACTCATTTACTTCCTTTGAAAACATTTCTTAGAGTTCATTTTTCAAGTCTTTTTATGTTTGGTATAAATTCTCCATGAATGGAGCCTTCTTTGAAAATTTACCTTAAAATTCTTGAAGGTAGAAATGAAGTCTCAGGTATGAATGAATGTTCAAAGAACAGTTAAATTATTGGAGAAGTTGTCTCAGGCTGATTTTCCATGTTGGAGGATAGACTATATTCAATCTTTACCCTTTCCAGTGGAAATTTCACTAATATTAATGATATAGGGGAAATAATATAACCCCCAACCTGCTAGATGTCAGATACACTGAGTTCATGTTCCCCCAAATCGAAGAATGAATTCTAAGGAACAATGGAGGTTGAGAGTAGGAAAATTTTATTGAGGGAGATAGCTCCTTAGAGATAGGAAGGGACCCAAAAGTGGGTTGCCAATGAGTGCATTTTAAAAAGAAGTTTCTTAGAGCAAAAAATCACAAGGTGGGTACACAATTACAAGGAGGGTACAACATGGATCAAATCTATGATCAACCAATAAGATTACAAGTATAGCTGCTTAGATAATATTTATCAAATGGGGAAGCTGGCCACTTAGCAAGATACATGGAAAGAACAAAGACCTTTGTAGGAAGAGGTGGATCAGGAGGTCCTGCTCACACACTGTGGTGGCTGATGTCTAGCTAGATTTTATTATCATCCCCTGGGGAGGTATGTAGGTTTGGCCATTCTGTCTTTATTTTGAGGTATGATCTTCAATTGATGAGCCCCTGGCCACAGCTGTAATGTGTTCTTATCTTCTGCATTGACTCCCTTGAGGGCCTACCCCTGTCTGACTGCCTATAACATTTCTACCTAATTTAGTTGTCTATAATATTCCCCTCTTCTGAAGAGGTACCCCTAAGTGCCATGAGGGGGAAAGAGGTGATGACCATTGTAGCTACTTCTGACTGAAGGGGGTCAGAGTTGTGATCAGCAGTCAGTGATAGTTTCCAGAGCACCTATCTAACAGACACCAGGTGTTCTTATCTTGGGTAGGCATATAACTTTAAGTCTGGAGGAGACAAGGTCAAAAAGTATGCATGGGTCAAATAATAAGATCAACAAGACTATTATGAATACAATTAACAATTATTTCTACTGGGAGGGATTGTAATAGCCCACAAAGAGGGCAAAGAGAAGGTCCAGGAAATTTCAGAATCCAACATGATATTAACCTGTTGTTTAATATCTTGAACAACCATTGACATATTAACACTCCAATCAAGAATGTACACACAACATTTAGCTTTTACAATTGCACAAATACCCCCTTGTACTGCTGTTAGAATATCTAATGTTACCTGATTTTTGAGGACTGCTTGTGTCATTAGTTTTACTTCTTCATTTAGGAGAGAGAGATTAGTGGAAGTGTCATTTAAACCATGCTGAGTACAGTTAGCCAAGACCTCAATGTGTTGCATAATATCCTTTAATACTAGGGAAGGAACAAAGATGGAAGCCAAATGATCACACCAGTGAAACACACTCGATTACCATCAATATCATAGATGGGGTAACTTAGGGTCAATATTTTTGACACTCCTGTCTTGTAACCATGAAAATTACAGTGTGCATCTCCCTATCCATCCAGGGGATAGCCAGGGCCACAACTTGATTCCACAGGACCAATGAGTGCCACTGGGAGCTGCCTGTCTAATTCCAGGGTGATTAAATCAGTCTGTTGCAAACCAGTGTTTGACCTGTAAAGTTATGGTGGGTATCACTTCTCAGGGGTTGTGCCTACCAAGTATTTAGAAGAGTGAAGCCAATGAGAATAAGAGTGATTTCTTTGTTCTCAAGGGGGGCCTTTCTACTAAGTCATCCTACAGTGGAGTTAGACACATATAATCATCCCATATCTGAAAGTAGCCATCTTTATATCTATGATTGTTGACTCTCATACTAGGACCCTTACTCTTAATATGGGTTTTACTAGAGTTTGTAGACAGGCTTCAGTGAGATTCTTTAAAAAAATTTGATTATGTCTAGGATCATTAAGGGTGGAGTTTTTAGGTTACTCAGTTACCTTGTAATGGTGAGCTAAACTATGAATCACTGAATTTTTTTGTCTCATCGATAACCTTGCAGCTTATACCAATAACCTTGAAATGGGGATACTCACAAAGGAAGTCCTGTTGAATTTGACAAGGGGAGCAGGCCACATATCCAGAAAGATGTTTGGTGTAATGATACTGTATATTCCTGTCTCTATACTAGAAAGAAATTGTACTCTCCTTTAAGTGATAAAGTAATTAGTAAAAGGGCTAAGAGTAACATCTAAGATTAATTATCTGAAGGCTTTGCTTTTTTTTGAACAAGGATTTTAAGTCTTTTATGGGTTCATAGGAGTTTTTGGATGGTTGTTTACACTCAGCACACTCTCTGGTTTGCAAGGCTTGAGCTGGGTGTGATATATCCAGAAGCCCAGGCCTGCTACCTTGACAGCCAATGGGATCAACAGGATCACAGTGTATGGTCCTTTCCAAGTTGATCCTAGAGAAGAAGATGATGAGGGAAGAGGCTTTACCAGTACTAAACCTCTGGGTTGGAATATGGGATTTCCCTTCTCTTTAAGCTGAGACTCTGTTAGTTACTGAAGAGTCTGTTGGAATTCAGCCAGTGAGAAGACCTTTTTTAGTAAGGCATCTGTGTCTCTATCAAGGATAAAGTTATTAGTGAGAAAAAGATGTCCTTAAAGCATTTCAAGTGGACTGAGACCTAGAATTCGAGGTGTATTTCTTACTTTAATAAGAACTAAAGGTAGTAAGTGAGGCCACTGTAGATGAGTTTCCTGAACCATTTTGTAAAGATGTCTCTTTAGGGTCTCATTTATTTCCTCTATCTTTCCTGATGATTGTGGCCCTCATGCACAATGAAAGTGATAGAGAATGCCCAGTGCCTAAGAGATACCCTGTGTGACTGTTTCTTTAAAAGAAGACCCATTATCACTCTGTAAGCTCTTAGGAAGTTCAAATCTGGGGATGATTTCTGAGAGCAAAAGCTTCACCATCTCTTGTACTTTTTCTCTTCTACAAGGAAGGGTATTAACCCAGTTTGGGAGAGTATCTGCCGAGAGCAATATGCATTGAAGCCCCTTACTCTTTGGCTTATCAGTAAAATTGAGGTGCTAATCTTCTCCAGGGTATTTACCATACCTCTGTTCATCTGGAGGAACTATGGTCTGGGTAAGAGGATTATTTTTTGGCAAAGCTCACATGTCTTAACTATCTGTTGTATTGTCTGAAAGAGTCCCTTTCCTATGAATAACTTTGAGGCCATCTGGTGGGCCTTGTTTTTCCCCAAGTGAAAGACTTGATGTGAAGACTCAAAAATTTTCCATTGACTAGCACCAGGAAGGAAGAATTTACCATCATTGGATTGTACCATCCTATGGAAGGAGCTGACAGCCATAGGAGCGAGCCCGTTCAATTTCTGACTGAGAATATTTAGGTGTAGCATGATAAAGGAACCCTTCTCAGGTTGGGGGGATCTGAAGGGAGGGCATTCAAGCAGCTTCTTTTGCAGCTGCCTCAGCCAGTTGATTACATTGAGATACTTGGTCAACTCCTTTTTGGTGCCCTCTACAGTGAATTACTGCCACTTTGGAGGGCATATAGACAGGTGATTAAAGTTCATCTGTCTTCTTATGATACTTTATGGGAGATCCATTGACTGTCAGATGATTCTGTTCTTTCCACATGATTGCATGAGAATGCAGTACTAGGAAAACATACTTTGAATCAATATTAATATTAATTTTATGTCCTTCACTGAGTTCTAAAGCACTTGTCAGAACTATACATTCTGCTAACTGGATACTAGTCCCAGAGGCAAATGAAGAGCTTTCAAGTGTCTGATATAAAGTCATAACTACATACCCTGCCTTTCTTGTTTCATTTTCCATAAAAGAATTGCCGTCACAAAAGAGGACTCAATCAGGATCAATAGGGGGTGTGTTCAACCAGTCTTCTATGTATGGAGAGCTACCTGTATGTGATCATGTCTTTCAATCTCAATTTCCTCCTTTTCTGGTAGAAAGGTGGCAGTTTTTAAGGAGTAACATGACTTTATTTGGATGGCTGGTCCTTCTAGAAGTAGAGACTGGAATTTCAGAAGTTGTCTGAAAACCATAGACTCCCTTTGGGAATAAGTAGTCCTGCTACATTGTGAGGTGTATATACAGTGAGATGTTTACCTGAAATCAGCTTGGATGCCTCTGGTACCAGGAGAACTATGGCAACCACAGCTCTAAGGAACACAGGCTATCTCTTTGGTACAATGTCTAATTCATGACTCAGCCACTCTACAGACTGTTGAACAAGTCCTTGATCCTGAGTGAGCACTCCCAAGGCCGTGCCCTACCTTTCACCAACATATAGATTGAAATGGTGTCCTGTTGGTAGGCTCAGTGCTGGAGCATTTAGAAGCAAGTGTTTAAGCTTCTGGAATGCAGTTTGGGAATCAGGTTAAAATATAGGTATTCTGACTTTTGAGCTTCCTTTATAAGCTTATAGAGTAGTCATGTGATCTCACCATAACGTGCTATCCAAAGCCTATAATTCCTAGGAATCCCTTTTGTTGTTTTTAGGGTCTTGGGCTATGGGAAGGAAAATATTGGTTTAATTCTCTCTTCCCTCAATTTTTGGGTTCTCTTAAATAAGGCACAAGTATTTTATCTCAAGGATGCAAAGTTGTGCCTTAGACCTAGAGACCTTAAAACGTCTGTCTGTTAGAAAACTCAGCAGATCATGGGTACCTTGGCTGGAGCACTCTTCTGAGAAGAAACATAACAGTATATGATCTACATATTGCAGGACTATGATTTGGAAAAATTCAAAACATACCAAGTCATGGGAAAGCACTTGACCAACAAGGTGGGGACTATCTCTGAATTCTTGAGGAAGCACAGTTCAAGTTAGTTGAGAGGCCTGGTCATAAGGATTTTCAAAAAGAAACTAAGACTCTGTATGTAAAGGACTACAAGAAAAAGGCATCATTTAAATCTAACACTGCAAACCAACTGCATCTTCTGGGGTCTGAGAAAGGAGAGCGTACAGGTTAGGTGTCACCAGGTGGATTGGCACTGCTGCCTCACTTATCAGTTTAAAGTCCTGTACCAATCTCAACTCTCTACTGAGTTTTTGAACTCCCAAGATTGAAGTGTTGTAAGGGCTTTTACAGGTTGTAAGCAAAACTTGTGCTGTTAAATTGTCAATTATAGCTAGTACTCCTTTTTAAACTTCAGGCCTTAGAGGGTATTGTCTCTAATGAGGAAAAATAGTGGGATTTATTTCTATCTCCATGAGGGGGAGGCAGCATACCTAAGCTGGGTGCATGTAAGTTACAGTATTCAAGCAATGTAAGATATCTTTGCCCAGGAGGGGAACTGGGCTTTCAGGAATAATAAAAAAAGAAATGGGAGAAGAGAAAACTGTCTTAGTCACAGCCAAGGGTTGTGAGAAATAGTGTTACCTCCTTTCCAGTGACTTCTGTCACTGAAGTATGACAGCTGGAAGGAAGGTCAGAGTTGAAAAGAAGAATGAAGAGAGACACACAAGTGTCCAGCAATATGCTGGTTTCTTTTCCCTCTATTATCATGATTACCCTGGGCTATTGTCATGATTACCCTATGGAGATGACAGTCCAGCCAGAGGGAGAAGGTAGAGAGTGCCTTGGTGCCTTCCAGTATTATTGGACCAGCTGGTAAAATGGGTCTGATGCCTGGGACCTCCATCTCAGGGAGGCAGTCCAACTTTTAGTGGTCACATTTGTGATTAGGGCATAGCTCAGGGGGCCTGTTGTCATCATGGTTTTTATCACAGTCCCTTCTAAGGTGGCCTGGCTTTCTGCAGTGGTAGCAAGCAGTTTAGTCATCAAGCTTTTCTTTGAGCCCCAGAAATCAGATTTAGAGTCTGTTCCTTTTAATGCCATAGCCAAGGTAGCCACTTTCTCTTGATCTCTTTGTTTTCTCCCTTTGGCCTCTTTCTGGTCTCAATTATAAAATACTAAGGAGGCAAATTTCACTAAAATATCAAGTAAGCTACCTGAAGGAAAAGCCATCTTTTGTAACTTTTTCCTAATATCTGAAACTGACTGGATAATAAAATTTGTTTTTGAGACAAGGTCTCACTATATAGTTTAGGCTGGCCTTGAACTCACTAAGTAGCCCAGGTTGGTCTTAAACTCAAGGTGATCTTTTGGCCTCAGCCTCCCAAGTTCTGGGATTATAGGCATGTGCCACTGAGCCTGGCATAATAAACTTGTCTTTAAGAATAGTCAATCCTTCTACCAAATCAGGATCCAGGGATGTATATTTTATCAGTGCCTCTTGTAAGTGATATAAGAAGGTAGAGAAGTTCTCATCTTTTCCCTGATGAATAGTTGACAATGTAAAATAAATGAAGGGCTTGTTCTTGTCCTTCATAGACCTTCACAAATACATGTCTGAAGATGTCTTCTGTTCCAATCTCCTGTCTGGTTGGTAGGCCAGTAGGGATCTTGTATAGGGACTGCATTGGCTCCAGTAGGAATCAGCTGTTACCCTGGATGCCTTTCTTCTGATCTTCTAAAATTAACAATATGATACTCATCTCCAAATGCTGCTTGTCTCTCATTAGAAGTAAATATTTGATTTAAGAGTAACATTGCATCTTTCAGTCTAGTTCATAGGTCTAAGTAAGTCCCTAAAGACATAAGTGTACTTATCATGATCATCTGAAAACTTTCCCAGATCTTGTTTGGTCTACTTCAGATCACTGAGAGAAAAGGACACAGGGTCGAATTCTCCACTTACCTCCTATAAGGGATACTGTTTTTGAGGAGCTTGAACAAAATAAGATAGGGATGGATACAGCTCAGTAGAGGCTTCAGTTAAGGTTGGTTTGGAAGCCTCACCCTTAGATCCTAGAGGGCAAATGAGGGGAACCTCAGGCTCAGTAACAGTGGATGAGGTTTTGCTGAAGGTTACCTTGCAGACCTCACGCTTAGAGTGTGGAGGGCAAGGGAGGGGGCCCTCAGGCCCAACAGTAGCGAATGAAGCTTTGATTAAGGTTGACTTGGAAACTTCGTCTTTAGGGTCCAAAGGGCATGGGAGGGGAACCTCAGCCTCAGTGATGGTAGATACATGCAATTATGCCTGATGGCCAGAGGAGTCGGTTTTTCCTGTGGCTTACATTTACATTTTGATCACAAGTAAGGATTATCACTTAATGCAAAGAAAATTGAAACATAAGGGAATTCTGATCATTTTCTCTCTCTTACAGTACAATTCTAGTTGTGGAATAGTATCACAATCAATATGTCCCTCTGCATTCCATTTTGCCTCTGGGGATAGACAGGCCATGTGTAGGTGTAGAAAAATATTAAACAGCTTTTTCTCAATATATGAGGGATGGACAATTTTCAGTGCATAAGAATGCTTTCTAAAGGAGTAAGAGAATTTGACATTGAGTTTTCCACCTGAAAAAAGGGGAAAATAGGAATTCCTTTTAATCCCTAATTGGTTTCTATATCTTCCCACAGAATCCTCCAAGTAACCTGCTCCAGGGCAGGTGTCTGCTCTCTGGAGAGTGACAAGAAGATAGATCATATCAGGCTAGCCACTCTTACTGATACGCACCCCTCTGTTCTCCAGAACCTCATGCTTTTAATGCCAGAATGTGTTTCCAAAAGCACAAGCTACAGTTGATTCTAGCTATAACAGTCATGTTTGAAGAAAGAAACATTGCTAGCAAAATTAAACTAATAATCAAGAGACCTGAACAACTCTTTTCCAATTCTTTGAAAAAGATGGAGAGGAAAAAAAATCAATGACCAATTTGGAAGTGGTTGGAGTACTTCTCAGCCTGCAAAAGAGATTACCTCCAGAGAGAGACAGAAGCAAGCAATGGCTCAGAAAAATCCTACACTGGGCCCTAGGGCAAAGAAAGCCCCAAGACAATTGTGTTGGCCACCTAATCATCTGGGCACTGTTCCTTACAATGCACTTGTGAAGCTTACATGTTAAAGCCTGTACCCATTGTTCAGCAATCACAACTTATTTCACACATTAATGAAAGTGTTTCCCTCCCCTTCACACATAAATAATTAGAACCAGGCCTAGGAGGGCGAGAGGAAGGGAGAAAGAGACTGAGGCAGGATTTGGGGATTCTCCCTTAAACTGAATGTGTTTTGGTCCCTTAAACATTGTGCTAGGAAACAGCTCCTTCTGGTCTCACCCAGAAGTCAGTTCTTTCCATGATGTCTCAGGTGCAGTTTACTGTTCCCAGAACACTTAAGCAGGGATGTCGCTTTCATATGTGTTCTCCTGGATGGGCAAAATTCTGATGTCTCATTTGATCCAGAGACAGGGTGTGTGTTCCTCATCTAAGATGACTCCCCTATCTTTGGTGTCATCTCATTTTCCATGGGCTCAACTTAAAAGTTCTTAATTGTTGGTTAGGAGGGAAAGACAGACATTTTGGAGTTCCTCCTTCTCTAATCTTTAGCAGAAACATGCCTAAAAAAAGGAAAATACAAAGTGATAGATCTGAAATGAGATCAGAAAAAGGAAGTCCTTTTTTAATGCTTATGGTGAGTTACTGAGACAATTTGCCCATGAGTCATCGCTTTCAATCTGGAAAGGTGAGAGTGGGGAACCTCAAGAGCTAAGGTTGCCTCCTCACCATAGGATCAGATCTGAAAGGGAACTGAGGCAGAGCAGGCTTGACACTCCCTTTAGAGTGTAGAGAGGGAGTTAAGCTAGACTGTCCCAGTGAAACCTGTCCTCCAAGTTTTAAGAATGGCTGCCATCCTATTAACTGGCAGTTAGAGTCCCATGCTTTATTAATAAGCATGTATATTCCCTATATTTAAACCAGATTTCATAAAAAGATCCATTTTACAGCATTCTATGAATTTACATTTTGCTTAGTATCAAAGTTTACTAGAGGATGCTCTAACATTACTTTTCCCTAGTGCTGTTTTCTAAAATAAGATAATAAGCCACAACAGTCAAAACAAGTCAAACAGGCCAAGCAAGGAACATCAGTACGTTCAACAACTAATAAGTCCAAGTGCTGCATATATAAAACAGAAATACAAGACCTCGCCAGGAAAGGTAAAATGTCCTATCAAAGAAACATCATAATTTTTTATTTTCTCAATTTAAATTTATCATCATTTTAACAAAAAAATGTATAAAAAGAGAAGGCCTAAGCAACTGACAAACAAAAGTGACAATTTCTGAGTACCTAAATAAGTTACAATCCAGAAGTCATGAAACAAAAGCAAACTCATCTCCTTCCAATGATCTTGCTGGGGCCTCCAAATGATGTAAGGGAAATACTGTTTCTGTTGACCTGCTAGATATCAGATACATCAAGTTTGTGCTCCCCAAAATCAAATAATAGATTCTAAGGAATAATGGAGATGAAGAGTAGGGAAATTTTATTAAGGGAGGTAACTTCTGAGAGATAAGAGAGAAGATGAAAGTGGGTTGCTAATGAGCTCACTTTTCAAAGAAAGTTTTATAGAGCAAATATCATGAGGTGGATACAAAATCATGAAATGGGTACAACGTGGGTCAAAACTATGATCAACTAATAAAATTACAAGTATAGCTGCTTAGGTAATATTGATCCAATGGGGAAGCAGGCTACATGGCATCATTTTTATTAAAATGATGATAAATTTAAATTGAGAAAATGGAAAAATTTTGATGTTTCTTTGATAGGACACTTTATTTTTGTTGGCAAGGTCTTGTATTGTGTTTTGTATATGTAGCACTTGGACTTACTAACAAGTTTACATGGAAACAACAAAGACTTTTTTGAGGAAGGGATGGATTAGGAGGTCTTGGTCACATACTAGGGTGACTGATGTCTATCTAGACTATATTAGACCAAGTGATACCAATTATCCCTTGGGGAGGACTGTAGGCCTGGTCATTTTGTCTTTTTCTTGAAGCCTGACCTCCAACAGATGAGCCTCCAGCCACAGTTGTACTATGTTCTCATCATCTGCACTGACTCCCCAGATGGCCCAGTCCTCTTTTACTACATGTAATATTTTTACCTAGGTCTCTGTAACATTATCAGAATGGAACTCCACTGGGTTTAAATAATGAAAGTGTGAATAAGAAAGATGTGAGATAAACTGAGAAATATATTTCTGTTTTTGTTTTTCTGCTCACAGTGGGATTCTGAAACAGAATCTCGGCAGGAGTTTAGGTGGTTGGAATCCTATCAAAGATATATACTGAATATTTGGTGTTTCAAAATAACATTTAAGCAAGTGCCTTAGATTAGCAATGGTGGTTGAAAGGAAAAAATAATAGAAAATAATATCTTGAAATATTTTAATTCATTCTGAAAAGTTTTGGTTTAATTTGCTTTTGTTCTGAGCTAAAACGGCTCTGAATTTCTTTTGTTTACGTACTTACATCTCAGTATGCTTGGATTATCATGCTTTTTCCTCTTTTGGTCTCTACAAAATATAATTTGGTTTGAAAGCAAAGCACTTTCAGGTAATGCTTTCTGTTGATGGATCCTGCATATGACTGTGGAGACATCCTACAGAGTTGATGGGAATGGCAATTTTGCATTGAAAATGTAGAGAAATAGGCACTAAAGGAATTCTTTCAAGTCTTTATTTCTGTTCTCTTTGTAAGACCAAAAGCTGTTTAGGTGTAGGTCCTATTCTGTGAGGAAGAGGAGGTCAACCAGTAAAATTAGGGGGTCAAAATGAAATGTTTTGAAGAATGGTTGAAGAAAATACAATTGCTTAGGTTAGAGAATAGCCTGGAAGGCATAGAGCTGTTTTCAGATATTTCAGGGTGGATGCTGGCTTTCTTTGTGAGGGAGGGTGTCTATCCAGAAGGTGTGAATGAAGAAGAAATGGACTTCTGGCCCTGTATTGAGCTGCCCAGCCATCAGAAGTGTTCAAGCAGATTTTGCTGGTTGTCAATCAGGGAGGCGTACACTAGTTGCCTTCATTTGGTGGGAGTTCAGAGGCCCTTGGTGGGGTTGATGGCATTACTGCAAAGTTCCTGTGATTATATGTGAGAAGATTCAGGCAGAAACATCAGAATGTGGCAAAACCGGTACTGTCAGGATATATGGGGAAACAGGGATTGTGTCTCAGCTCTGTCACCATATTGCTAGCCCATTTGGACAGAAGATTTTTGTTTTTTTAGTGAGGAGTTGAATCAAAGTTTCCAAGTCCTCTAGAGTTCTTTCAAATTAACAATTTTAAAATAGTAAATTTCTTAACCTTCACATTTGATAGTTGGCTTCAGGCCCAGACCATTGATGGACCTAAACCATAGAGCAAGAGTAGCAGAGCCATGCACTTGATAAAGTCAACAAGAAAGACTCAGCATATGGGGCCTGATTTTTGTAAGATACCTTCTGGAGCCTTATCTCATTCTGTCCTGTAATTAAGTAACCATTTACTTATAGTGTTATTACATAGAAACTAATTTAAAATAAAAAATAACCTTGGTGGTTATAGTTTCTGCTTTCATTAAACTGTCAGATATTATAGATCTACTATGAGCAAGGTATCAGGGCAGAGGATGATAAATGAAGAGAATGCCATCTCTGACCTCAGTGAACTATTGTACAGTGGGGCACACACTGGGTTAAAATAGCAATCATGTCATGAACTCTGTGTAAAGGTATATGCACTGTGAAAAGGGTATAGTCATTAAATTTACCTGGCAGGACTAGGATAGGTATGCAGAGGAGTTGGTTTTTTCATAGGGTCCTGAGATGAGTAGGGCTTTGCCTGTTAGCTTATTTCAGGTGCAGAAATCATTATGAGAAAATATATAGAGGTTTGGAAGTCCTTGGACTGTTCTGAGAATTTTGAATAATCTGGTGAGGCTAAACACAGAGTACCTAGGGGATGAGGTGGAACTGGTTTAAAAAGGGTTGTGGATGTTATCATAATACTTTGAACTTTAGTCTTCAGTGGAGAGCCTTAGAAGATTTAATGCATGACCACTCTGGTTTATATTGCTAATTCTGTTAGGGGTTTGTAGAATGGTTTGCAGTTATGAGGAATCTGTTAGTAACCTGCATGAGAGAGAAAAAAAGAGAGAAAGACAGGAGAGGAAGAAACACATATACATGGTGTGGGGACTCTGAGAGACTCAGTATGATTATTATACTTATGAAATCATCTCTATCTAAACCTTTCTGACTGTCAGGCTATCATAGTAGCTTAGGCCATTTAAGTCCTCTTCATCAACGATTGAAAATTATATTTTTAAGAAGTTAAAAGGTGGAAAACTTGGAGTAGGCTTGATAAATGAGCAACAACAAGAACAACAACAGAAACAAATAAAAAGGGAAGGATATAAGAGACAACCTCAGCTGGCAGCAGACCAACCTCAGAGGGGTAGGGTTCAACAAAGGCAAACAACTAAAAATGGGGCAGTGGTGACTGGGGGAGGTTTCAAAGCATTTTTGAAAAAGGATAATGAATTAAGCCCTAGACTTAATAATATTATGTTGGGGAAAAGCTTTCAGGATGCTCTGGTAGAGATATTTTTCAGAGTTTTGGCTTGCAGATGTATATCAATAGACCTCACTGATGGAAGAAGCCATGAAAATACATGAAGTGTTCTTTTATATTTTAAAGAGAATAAAACAGAATTAAAACCAATCAAAACAAACCAGTGTAAGAGATACAGGACTTAAAAACTTTATGAAATCAATAATAGTTACCATAATGCCTTTTGATGTCTTCAAAATAGCTGCAGATAACTTCGGGCATAGTAAAAATCAAACAGAACAGAATAGAACAGAAAAAATAGAAACAACAATGAATGCAACAAAGGATTTCAAAACAAGCCAATAGTAAATCCAAAATTGATACCATAATATTCTTACTATCCTTGAAATAGCTTCTCCTGCCATCGGATTTAACATAATCAAACAAAACAAAAGAGAATAAAACCCAACCCAACAAGACAATGAAAATGATATAGGTCCTCAAAACAAGACCATAGAGAATCAACAATGGCTACAACTCTCAGAAGGAGATGCCCCAGACGCCACACTGTATACCAGTATCCTCTGAACCTATAATCAGACCACTGACCCTAGACCTACAATGTTAGTGAAACATAAAAGCACCACAGGGAGAACAACAAGATGGTGCAACAGTAAGCAGCAGAGTAAACAGCCTCCCTGAGAGATACCATCCAGATGCTGGAATATAGCAACATGGGGAAGGCAAGAAAGAAGGAAGTGAGTCCTCTGGACCCAGGAAGAATCTAAAGTGAGAATTGAAGCCCACAGAAAGAGTAAAAAGAAACACTTAAACGAAGAAGGTGGTAGCTGGTGACGCCTCTGCCTGGAGCCAGACCCATTGTGTGAGAGGAGCTGCTGGAACCTGGGGACACACGATTAAGGTGCTGCAGCAGTGGTGGTGACCCTGGAGGCCTCTGCCGAGAGAGGCAGCATTGGAGGATAGTGGCAGTGGACGGGGGAGCAGACCTAGAGAACTGTGAGTGCAGAGGTCTTCACCCTCCCATGTGAGGTGGAGATTGACTGGCAGCCATTTTGGGGCTGGAGCTGCTCCAGGCTTCCTCCAGCAACTTTTAGCTGGGCTCAGACCCGTAGAAATTGCTCTGACTGAGCTCTGCCCCTGCACACATGCTGGAGACCACCTTGGAGGGTCCTTGCAGGTAACTGGCTTGGTCTGGAGGCCACGGCTCCACATGCACTCCAGGGATGGTAGGGGGGAACTCACAGGTGACCTGTCCAGGTTTGCAGACAGCGGCTCCACCCCTGTGAGCACTGTACCAATCATCAAGGCAGGCTGGGGTAAGGCAGTGGATAGCACGGCAACAGCGCACACAGAGGCAACAATCAGATATCCAAAATCAGCACTGGCTAGAAGAACAAAACAGTCTCATTTCAGAGAAATTGTGGCCAATGGGAGGAGCGCCTGGGTCCCCAGTACCCATTTGCCCAGAAGAACCCAGGAATATGCCAAGACAAAGAAGCAAAAGGCAGTCTCTGGCCTCCAATCCAAGCAGAGAAAGTCCAGAAGATGCGAATGCAGAAGAGTTCTGGAGTCATACAACTGAAGTTTCTGAGGTGATGGCAACTGAAGTAAAGAAACAACTTCAAGAGGCTATAAAAGAAATTAGAACAGAAATACTAACTCAACTAAAAGAAGAAATGAAAAACATAATAAAAGAATCGCTAGGTGTCTCTAAAGGAGACATAGATGAAAAAATGGAGAATAGGAAAACGAGGGAAACCTTGAATGAACAATATAAAAAAGATTTAGAATACATGAAACAGATTCAAAGAGATAACCAGGAAATCAAAAACTCCAATGAAAGTTGGCAAAACCACTTTAAAGAAACTGAAGATAGACTTTCAAACCTTGAAGACAGTTTTGCAGCTTGTGATCATGAAAAGAAAGATCTCTTAAAAATAACAAGGAACCTGGAAGTAACAATTCAATGGCTGCAAGACAACCCAAAGAAACATAACTTAAGAATAAAATGTGTGAGTGAAAAAGCAGGGGTCAATACAAATCAAATTAAAAGCCTATTGACAGAAATAATATCAGAAAACTTCCCAAGCATGGGAAAATGAAGTGACATTCAGATAAGTGAAGCATATAGAACTCCAGCTAACCATAACCAAAATAAATCTACACCCAGGCATATAATAATCAAGATCCCAGAAATTCAACACAAGAACAGAATATTAAAAGCTGTTGGAGAAAAGAAACAGATCACCTGCAAAGGAAAACCCATCAGAATCACAACAGACTTCTCAACACAAACCATCAGGTCAAGAAGAGCTTAGAGTGACATATTTCAAGCCTTGAAAGAAAACAACTTCCAACCCAGATTGATGCACCCTGCAAATCTATCTTTCAAAATTAATGGAGAAACAAGATACTTACATGACAAAGAACAACTGAAGGAATTTATGACCACTGTATTGGGTATGCTATGTCCCCCCAACTCCTCATACTTTTGATGGGGCTGAGTCTAGTGCTTGTGTTTAGTTTGTTGTCTAGCACTGGGATTGGCAATGTGAGCACTGCACATGCCCAGGGATGGAGCTGAGATACAGTGTAAGGGAAGGCAGGTCTTCCTCTTGCGCTTCTGCCCCATCTCTCTCTTTCGCCAGAGCGCCTTGTGGCTTGCAGCTGCCATGAATGGCAGCCCCTCCACACCATGCTGACTTGGAGCCAGCTAAGTAGGACTGAAACTCCCGAGAAACTGTAAGAATAAACCTTTCCTTCCCTAATTGTGGGCATCAGGTATTTTGTCTTGGCAACAAGCAAAAAGTAACTAAGACAACCACCAAGCCAACCCTACAAAGAATACTGAAGGACATTTTAGAGAGAGATAAAAAAGATCACAGCTCCAAAAACAGTGGCAGAGGGATATCACCTAGTCAGGCAGACAATTGAATAGGGAGGAAAAGTAGGCAGCCAACAGCAGGAAAGTAGCATGGCAGAGATGAGGCAGTGCATGTTGGCCTCAACCATTAATGTAGGTGGCCTCAATTCACCAATAGAAAGAAACACAGGCAGAGTGGATCAGGAGACAGGATCCATCAACATGCTTTATACAAGAAACACATTCAACTTGAAAGGGGGTTCATAGATTAAAAGTCAAAGGAGAGAGAACAATGCTGTATGTGACAGGGAACCAGAAAGAAGTGGGGGTAGCTTGCCCATTATCTACATAGTGGACAAGAAAGACATGGCATTTTTATCCAATGGAAAGCTACTCAGCTATAAAGAAAAATAACCTCAAGCCTCTTGTAGGTAAATGGATACAATTTAAGATCATGTTCATGGATGAACTGATCCAGAGCCACATGGGTGAACATTATGTTATCTCCCTAGAACAAAAAGCTAAAGGAGTTAGTAGGATTCAAAATACACAATACATCTTGTAAAAATGAAAGGGGAGGAAGTGTCTAAAAAGGGAAGGCAGTGGCCATTGTTAATCTGTCATCAGGATTTGAGTCCTGTATTGTTTTCATTGAGCTGTTTAGTTTGGTCTTATCCTATTTCAGTTTGTCTAATTTTGTTATATTTGATGGCATAGATGGCTATTTCAAAGACAACAAAACACATTATGCTAGCCATTATTGATATCTGATCACCTTGTTTTGAAACCTTATATTGCTTTCATTGTTTTGCTTTGAGTGATTTTATCCTATTTTAGTTTGTTTGATTATATTATGACTGATGATATAAGCAACTGCTTAGAAGATAACATGAGGCATTATAGTAATCAGCGTTGTTTTACTATGTATTGCTTCCACTGTTTTGTTTTTCATTGGTTTTATCCTGTACTATTTTGTTTGATTATATTAGGCCTGATGGTATGGGCAGTTATTTTGAAGATAACAAGAGGTATTATAAGGGGAAAGGAGGAAAGAAGGAAGGGAAAAGGAAAGAGACATAAATTTGCATATAGGTATACATAAGATAGTTAAAATGACTATACTACTAAATGTGTTAGTTATTGAAAAAGAACAGTTAATACTCATATGATTAAATCAATTTTACATGTCTATATCTGTTAAACAACCCCTTTGAAGGTAATGATATGCAATATTACAACCACTGTCAAATTCCAAACATCTCATTTTGTAAACCTATAATGTTATTGTATTGGATTTGTTGTTATTGTTTGTTTGTCTCTTTTGCTTTTTGTTTTTCTTTTTTGTGTCCATTTTCTCTTAAATAATAATAATTAAAAAAGAAAGCACCACAGACATCCAATTGCATTTCACTTTGATAGCTATCATCACAGCCTGTGTTTCTCCAGATAAGCCAGTTGGTTGGTGGGGAGGGGGTGGTAATTCTTGTTTGCCAGTCCATGCACTGGAAGGGGCGGGGGTCTGGCTGTTCCCAGTCTGGTGGTTGCCCGCACATGATGCTGGTTCCCAGAGTGGGTTTGTTTGCTGGTGTGGCCATTGTTCTCTCTCTCCCCAGTCTGTGATTGTCACTCCATAAAATGTTCTGAAGTAATACTTGTTTTAGTGGAAACAGTACCAAAAACAAAATTTTGATGAATATAACTTTGAGAGGGGGCCAAAAAAGTGAAATTTTAAGAAACTGTTTGCAGTCATAGAAAGAAAACTCTAAATCAGATGATTCTGTTGATGACTTAGGCATATATAAAGCAAAGTTAAAAATAAGGATGTGCAATGTGGGTTATAGCTCTGTCTCAAGGTAGGAATGTTCTGATTTTCAAAGGTATTTCTGAATTTGTGAGTGGCTAGTGGATGGCTGAGTCATCTGCTCAGTAAATGGAAATACAGTCTTGACTTCTTAACATCTTTCTTTCTTTCTTTCTTTCTTTCTTTCTTTCTTTCTTCTTTCTCTTTCTTTTTCCTCTCTTCTTCTTTCTCTTTTTTCTTTCTTTCTTTCCTCCCTTAGTTTCTTTTGTTTCTCTCTCTCTCTCTTTCTTTCTTTCTTTCATTTTTGAAACAGGGTCTTGCCATGTAGCTCAGGCTGGCCTTAAACTCACTCTGTTGCCCTGGCTGGCCTTAAACTCACAGAAATCCTCCTGCCTCAGCCTCCTGAGTGCTGAGATTACAGGCACGTAGCACCAAGTCCAGCTTCTCAATATTTCTTGATCACCCAATAGTTCTTGATTTTATTCATTGCTTACCAGGAAACCTTTTGATCTGTAATCTTAAGTTGGTCCACTTCTATATCCTTCTAGAAGATCCAGCCTAGTTCCTTGGCCAGGAATAACTATTATACTATAAAAATGGTGTTCTGATTTATCATATATATTATTGCTGAGAAAAACTCAGATCTTCCAGTCAAGACACAGCCCTGTTCCTAAGGCTTACGCTGCTCTGGTTGTAGTTAGGTAGTATTGTACTGGATTAGACCTTCCTAATTTAGGGCCCAATGTTCTTTTTACACTCACTGTGTCTCTTTGGCCCTTTAGTCTCTGGCTGCTCTTGTTAGAGAAAACCAGCTCACAAGAGACTGAGCACTTCTACATGAACTTAGAATATCGTGTTCTTCAATTGCAAAGGGTTAGACTAGAATCTGGACAGTGGTGGTCTCACAGGATGCATTAATAGGTGAGGCTCTGTTGGAAGCCATCCCCTATTTTTCATGTTTCACATCATTAGAAGGATCCTGGTTAACTCATGAAAAATATGTAGTTCCCCATGACTGTGATCTGGTGAGGTGGTTCTGTACATAGTGACCACAAGCCTGAGGAAGCAAAATTTTCTGGCACAAGTGAACAGCAGCATGCTATGAATCCAGAGCTTTGTTTCACATAGGTTTGCAGCATGATACCTTCAAACCATGCCAATGAAGGCACTAGTCTCTTCCTCAAAATCCCACTTTAATAGTTCTTGCCAGTTTTGTGAATGAAGAAACTTTTCACAACTCTTGATCTAAATGTGTAAAGTGCTACCCATTACTTGGGTTGTCTTAATAACTTTTTGTTTTGAACTTTTTAGATTCATAAAGTCAAATGTGATTAGCCCTTGATATGCAAATTCCTAGTGGGGATAATTTCAAGGACAAATACATGTCCAAATCTATGGAAGTCTCAGACCTGTTTATATCTCATACATGGTTGAACCTCTAAACTGGCCTGGAAGTATAAATAGGGGAAGTCTCAGGGAATCCTTGGACTGAGTCAAGTACTTCTACTAAGGTTGGAATCAAGGAAACTTTTTAGACAGATCTGTCATAGTCATGCTCTAAGATCAGCACTTGTGTTTGTTATAGAGAGCCAGATCTCTGGCTCTCACAGTTGCAATGATCTGGCCCCTTGTAATCTTCCCTGGATGTGTGATGATAATCACCTAGTACAGATGGGCTCCCATGCTTCGGTGCACAGCCCCTCTGGGTATGCATGATGTGCAGCGGAGTGATGTGGGCATGTGAGTGGGCAGAAATTTTCTAATGTGTCACAATAATAACAATGCAGAATCCTATTGCTGCTCAGCTCCTCCTAGATCTTCAGCCCACACAGCAGCCGACTTGGTTCACAGTCCTGTGTGAATGCTAGACAATCAGCAACTGATAATGAAAAATGCCATGGGAACCAGGGGGAAAATAATAGCTTACTCCAAGGGTATAATGAAATGAAATTAGCACAGACAGTAAAACAGACAATTTATGGTGTCTTTTTTTTGTAATTAAAAAGAACCAGTAAATACCTTTACTAGACAAATCTGAAAATCTATTAGAATCCCATGTGTTTTAGAGGGTTTTATTCAGAAATCAACTCTAAAGAAGCTTCTTTAGAAGCTTCTACTAAGGTATTAGAATAGGTAAAAAGATCCCTCTTTTGAGTACTATGACAGTTTTGTTCAGTTTTGATTACCTAAATGGTTGTCATGTGGTCTGACTTTAGAAAGGGACGCTAAAACTGAATAACTGATTTTACTATTAAGGCTATGCATTTTGTTCTTTGTTGAAATGTCAGTGGATTTTTATGTTTCAACAAAAATTCTTAGTAACAAGGTAAACATATATCTCTGTGAACACTTTCAAAAGGTAAAAAGTATGTTAGCCATGAAATTAGTGATTTAACAAATCTTTAAATGTGTTTCTAAATACCCCATTTTGCTGTTTAGAAAAGTTCTTCTGTACACAGATCTACATGTTACCTTCTGGGGTCAAAAGTTAAAATTTGAAGAGTTTCATAATCTTTGAAAATGTTCAGTTGTTTTGGGCTGTAAGAAAAGTTTTTTTTTTTTTTTTTTTAAACGGGTATTGAATTAATAAAAACAATTCAGTTCAACTTTTAGTCTCAGTGTGGGCAGTCTTATTTAAGTTGAAAAGCGAAATATTATAAACAAATCAAAATTATATTTCACTCCAAATGTTCTCCAAATGCATTTGTTTTGGAGAGTTGAAGAAAGGTATTTTATTTGTGTGAACTAGGGATGAGTCTCTCAGCGTCATTTACAAAATGTCCTCTTTTTACTTGAAAGTAAAATTGTCCCATTGATTCCACAAATCCTGTGAGTATATATTCTCTTTTATGGAGCCTGTGTTCTCAGTTTTATCTCATTATTTTATTAAGTTCAGTAATGTTTAAGTGATAATGAATGATATCTATGATAACTGATTAAGTTTCCTTGGCAGAGGACATAAAATGTATAAGGCCCATTTTTGTTTAATTAAATCAGCAACATAAGCTTGCTATTTTTGGTGGTTAGGGTAGTGTCAACTTGACTGGCTTTGGGATGTGAACTTGGGGACTGTGTCTGGGTGGGTCATAGAGAAGCAGCTTTAGGGTCTCTGTATGGTTCCTGGCCTTATTCTCTGTCACTGTTCCCTTCCTCTGCTTCCAGAAAGGTGTGAATTAAGCAGGTTTGCTCTGCCACACCCTGCCATGAGCTTCCTGCCTTGTGGTCAGCCAGCCATGGACTGAAAACCTCTGAAATATGAACCAAATTAAATGTCTCCTCTTTTTAAATTGTGGATGTCAGGTATTGTGTCTCAGCAAGGAGAAAGCTGACTAATACACTATTCACAACCCACATAGTCCAGAAATGTTTGCTATGGTTTTATAAACTGGCAAAGTCACCCGATTCCTCTTTTCTCCCCCCTTATCTTTTTCCCCATCTGGGGAGATGTAGGAAAATGGAAAACGGAGAACTCTGGGGAGAGTGGAGAATAGTTGAAGTGTCCAGGGAAACTCAGACAAGTAAGGAAAGTCTCAAAGATTCCCTCTGAGAGCCACTAGTGAATTTTCTGCTTTCATCATTAAATGCTACTTTTGAGCTGACATCCTAGTAGTAAAGGGGAAAGAGATCAGGCATGCTGAGATTTCTTGGCTTCTGGAAGTGTGTGTGTGTGTGTGTGTGTGTGTGTGTGTGAGTGTGTGTGTGTGTGCTCTAAGTGAGAATTTATGCTTAAACATGTAAAGCAGTTATTTAATTTTTAGATGAAGATGGGGTACATTTTGATGCACATATATTTGTGTATTAAAGATAGCACCCCATGAAAACCCCCCAAACGCTATATCCTTAAGTATTTTGAGAACTGATTGGTTGCTAGTGACTCCATATGTTGCTATGTTTTAATTTGGAGCATGTTAAAATCTCACTAGGTTTCATTAAGCCACTTTTCACCCCTATTTTTTTTAAAGATCTATTTTTTTCTTCCAAAGAATTTAACATATCTTTTTAGTTATTACTAGGAAGAAAATTTAAGTGGAATTACCTATTCATTTTGCTATATTTAATGGGTATATATGTATATATTTCACAGTTCAAGAAAGTTTTACATGATTGTCTATTAATGAAGATTATTGAAGTTATAATGCCTAACTAGCTCTAAATCTAGGACACTCACAAATTAATATGCTTCTATGTATCAAAGACTTTTTAGTTATATATGTATCATAGGAAAAAAGATAAATAAAACTCTCACTTCAACTTGTTCTGTATTAAGTGGCTTGTCTAAATTTATAGTTATTTGTATAAACAACTAATGAATAATAAGTCTAGTTGTACAGATACTTGAATTTGTGTATTGAAGTGACTGTATATGGAGACAGACATACTGATGTTCAGCTGTTAAAAGTTTCTCATTGCAAATCTTCTGTTTGTTGATCACTACGAAAGTCTGAACATAAGTAGTTTCTATGATTATGCTGGTCTAAAGGTAGAAAATGGTCCAAAAATTCTTTGTTTTTGTCTTCTCTGTAAAAACTTCAGTTCTTATATAATGTCTGCCAAGTACTTCTGGTCTCCCGGCTCACACTGTGTTTTCTGTCTTTTCTCTGGCTCCCTGTAGTGATCCCCTTTATTGTTGATGGCACTCAAGGTTACTAAGGCTGATGCAGAAGATAGCTGCTGTCTCTATTGTCCTGCTGATTTCTGAGGTGCAGGTTCTCAACTCTTATTGCTGTTGAAGTTGCCTTTGAAAATATCTCCATATTTTTTTAAAAGTTGCTGATATCTAATGTTGTAGCTTTTATTGTTGGTTCCTTGTCCTGGGACCAAAGGAGTCTGGAATTGAGTCAAACTGAGTGGCAGATACTTGTGCTGCATTCGGCTCACTGTACTCTGACCATGTTCACTACCTTTCCTATAAGGTTCCTTGGGTCTTTAGGTAGGCAAATATCTGGGGGAGGATATAGACATGTCTGGGCAAGATCAGAATTCTAAGGTGAACAAAGCTGAGCTTTGAGCCAAGGACTTCTGCTGCCTGATAATGCTTGAAAACATCATAGAAACAATTTCAGTTATGCTGCTTTTTATTTTACTTTACTTTTTTTTTGAGACAGGGGCTCACTGTGTAGCCCAGGCTGGCCTCAAATTCACAATGATCCTCCTGCCTCACCCTCCCAAGTGCTGGGATTACAGGAGTGTGCCAGCATGCCTAGGAATTCTGCTTTTTAAAAGGATAAATGAAATTGAGATTATGTCAACGACAAGCGGACTTTCACATTCATGGGTTCCCCAAAAAAGGAGGAGTATATAAATGAACAATTTTTAGGTTTTATCTTAGGCTTTCCTTATGATTATGATGAGATTACTCACACTTCTAGAGTTGGTACCAGGGATGTTTATACCTGAGAAATTATAATTTTATTCTTTCATTTCTTTCATGGTTGTTCAGTTAATTTTGGTTCCTCTAACCATTTTGTTAAGTAATTTTTCAACTTCTTCCCAAATTATTTCTAGTTCTTGTTATGACTCAGATGGCTGTAATTGATTAACTTTTTTTTTAACCCCTTCAACAACTGTGAAATGAAATTTATGATCATCTAGTGACCGTGTCCTACAGAGGCTTCCCTGTTTATATCACTGTGTGCTCTGCTTTCTCCTTGAATCATTTCTTAAAAATCAACAGAGGGGGCTATCCAGTGGTGTGTCACAGATACAGCTAAGTTTGAGGAAGTTTTCAATATGAACTATGTAACTGAACTTCACAGCCATCTGATTTCCAATTTAGTAATTACTGAAATAATTAGACGAGCTACTCTGCAGATGGCACTTAAGTTTTGTGACATATGTGTCCTTGTCATCTGTAGCAGATGATCTATGTAATAGTTGTTCTTCAGTATAGAATTTGGATACAAGGGATGTAAAATGCCTCTAAAACTTCCCTGTCAAAGCCTAACTTTGTTTAAACCCAAATGAGACACCAAACTTGCTTTGACTTACACCGATAAAGCTTTTGGCTTTCTGCGTTCAGCATTAAGTATGAGTTGTGCTGACTACTGCTCTCATGAATTGTAATATTTAAGCTTTATTTTTAATTATAGTGCTGCATTACAGAATGTTCCAGCATGAAGAAAATCTCTTTCAAATAAAAACCTGCAAAAAATGATTATGATTTGTCATATATTTTCTTTAAATTTTTATTAAACTGATATATTTGGAATTTACAACCATCTTTGAGATAAAATTTTTATAATATAAAATTCATAACCTTTCCAACAATGTTTGCAAATTTATCCATATTGTAGCATATATTGGTATTTCATTTTTAAATCATTACTATAATATGATTTATAAAATCTATTTTATTGAGATATAATTGATACATATAATCTATGGATATTTAGTTTATAAAATTTGCAGTCTTTGGAGATAAGTGTCAAGTTGCGACATGATCCAGCTATCATCAACGCCAGTGACATTAACATTATCTATCACCTCTGAGCACTTCATTCTGTCCCCTGGCCTTTTTTGTGATTGAAAGCATTTGGCATAAGATCTACCTCCTAGAAATTTAAAAATTATACAACACAGTATCATCAGTCATAAAACCTATATTGTGCAGTGGATCTCCAGATCTTATTTATTTTGCATAACTAAAACTTTATATTTGTTGAACAGCAACTCTCCTTTTCTCCTTGCCCTAACTCCTGACAACCACATTTTACCATCTGCTTCTCTGTTGTTGACTATTATGAATTCCATATTTGGATGAAGTCTTCCAATGTTTTTGTGTCTACTTTATTTCACTTACAGGGTCCTTCAAGTCCATTCATGTTGTCACGAAGAGTAGGATTTTTTTAAAGTCTAATATTTTATTGAGTGTATACATCCTATTTTTTAATCCATTCATCCATTGGTGGACACTGGCTAATTCTGTATCTTAGCCACTATAATGAACATAAGAATGCAGGTATCATTTTGAGGTGCAGATTTCAATTTCTTTGAATATGTACCTAAAAGTAGGATTACTAGATCAAATGGTAATTTGATTTTTAATTTTTTGAGCAATGTCCTCATTGATTTCCATTTTTGCATTCTCCCAACATTGTAAAAGGCTTTTTTTTTTTTTTTTTGCACAATACCTGTCTATTATTTTTTGGTGATCGCCATCCTAACAGGAAGGATCTGATATCCCATCGTGGTTTTGATTTTCCTTTTCCTTGTGATCATTGATGTTGAGCACCTTTTAGCCTGTTTGGTCATTTGTACATGGTCTTCAGAAAAATGCCTACTTAGGTTTCATTTGCCCACTCAAAGTTTGCTTTTAAATTTGTTTTTTCTACTGAACTGTAAAAGTTTCTAATATTTTTTAATATTAACTCTTTATCGAAGTATGGTCTGCAAATATTTTATCCATTCCTATAGGTTACATTTTCATTTTATGATTGTTTGCTTTGCAGTGCATAGGTTCTTTAACTTCTGCTTGACCTTTGTTGGAATCCTGTTTATTTTGATGCCTGTGCTTTTGATGTCATTTCCAAGAATTCATTTGCCCAGTCAAATGTCTGGATACCTTCTAACTATGTTTTATTCTAACAGTATTGTTTTGGGTTTTGCATTTAAATCCTTAATCCATTTTGGGCTTATGTTTGTATATGGTGAGAAAGGTTCCAATTTCATTCTTTAGATGTGGACATGCAATTTTCCTGCCACCATTTGTAAAAGGAACTACTCTTAGAATTGTGTGTATTCTTGACAACCTTGTCAAAGATCACTCAACATTATATGTGTAAGTTTATTTTTGGGTTCTCTATTCTGCTTCATTGGTCTTCATGTATGTTTTTATGTCAGTACCATATAGCTTTGATGACTGTAGCTTATAGTCTGTTTTGACATCAAGAGTTTTATTTTTCTTGCTCAAAATTGTTTTGCCTATTCACAGTCTTGTTCCAAACGAGTTTTAGAAATTTTTTCCTATAAAACAATGCCATAGGAATATTTTGATGGAGACTGAATTGAATCTATAGATTTTTTCAGAAGTATGCACAATTTAGCATATGATTAATATTATCTCTTTCCATTTGTTGTGTAATTTCTTTCATCAACATTTTATAGTGTTTAGTGTATAAGTCTTGATTAAGTTTATTCTTAAATGTCTTATTCTTTTTAATATTACTGTAAAGGAAATTGCTTTCTTGAAGGGTTTTCTTATGCTTTCAAGTTGATCATTGCCAGTGTATAAATACACAATTGATTTTTATACCTTCATTTTATATCCTGAAGTTTTACTGAATTCACTTATTCTAAATTTTTGGAGTGTTTTCTGTATGTAAGATCATATTATCTATGGATAGAGATAGTTTTACTTCCCTCATGTTTTTAAATTTTATTATTTTCTTGCCTGATTGCTCTGGCTGGGAATTCTAGGACTATGTAGAAGAGTACTTTTAGAGAGGCAAAAGTAGGCATCTGTGCCTTCTTCATGATCTCAGAGGGAAATGTTAGCTGTGGCCATTTCACAAGTGATCATTGTGTTAACATAATTTCTTTCTATCCTTTATTTGTGGGGAGTTTTCATTATGCAACAATGTTGTATTTTACCAAATTTTTTCTGCACCTATTGACCATGTGATTTTTATTTTACATTGTTTTAATGTGGTTCATTTATTGATTACTTAATGTATCTTGAACTATCTTTACATCCCAGGGATATATCCCACTTGGTCATGGTATGTGATCCTTTTGATGTACTGTTCAGTACAGTGTGCTGGAATTTCGATGAAGATTTTTGCACTTAAATTCATCAGGTCAATTATCTGTAACTTTCTCTTCCTCTGGGGTCTGTTTGGAATTAAGTGGTACTAGCTTCATAGAAACAGTTTGTAAGTGCTCCCTATTCTACTTTTTGAAAAAGTTTCAGAAGGATTGCTATTAATTCATTAAATGTTTCCTGGAATTCACCTGTGAAGCCACCTATTCTGGGCTTTTGTTGGTTAGTTTTTAAAAATTCTTTCAATATTCTAATTTGTTATTGGTTTGCTCAGATTTTCTTTTTTTTCTTATTCAGCTTATGTAGATGTTTAATTTGCTGGTGCAAAATTATTTATAATATTTATGATCCTTTTATTTATGAGTTCATTTGTAATGTCACTTCTTTCATTCCTGATTTTATTTTTTAATGAAGAGTTTATTGCTATTTATTTATTTATGTTTTGGAGACAGGGTCTCTATCTTGTAGACTGGGCTTGAACTTGCTGTTTAGCCAGGCTGGCCTTGAAACTCATAACAATCTTCCTGCCTCAGCCCAGTCTTCTAAGTGTTAGGATTACAGGCATGTGCCACAATGCCCAACTGCTTTATATATTTTTTGAGGAAAGCAAGTTTTTTTTTCAGTTAAAAGTTATTTTTCTATTCTCTATAATATGCATTTCTGATTTAACCTTTATTATTCCCTTTTTTCTGCTATATTTTGAGTTTAGTTTATTGTTTTCCCATTTTTTTGAGAATTGAAGTTAAGTTTTTGTTTGAGATTTTTCTTTAATGTAAGCATCTATGGCAATAAGCTTCTTTTTTAGACTTTTTCAACATTCTATACTTTTCAGCCTGTTTCATTATTTTTCTCAAAATATTTTCAAATTTCATTTTGATTTACTCTTTGACCTAATATTTAAGTGTGTTATTTAATTACCAAGTGTTTGTGAATTTACCTGTTTTAGCTGTTATTGATTTCCTATTTCATTTCATTGTGACCAAAGATACTTATAATGATTTGAGTCTTCTTATATTTAAAATTTACTTTGTGACTTAGAATGCTGCTGTGTGTGCAAGATTTTTCTGTGTGCACTTGAAGAGAATGAGTATTTTGCTGCTGTTGCGTGCAATGATTTCCATATTCACCTACTGGGTTGATTTGGCTTATGCTGTTGTTCAGCTCTGCTGTTTCCTTATTGACTTTCTGTCCCAGTGATCTATCCATTGTAGTGAAAGGAATGTTAAATCCTCTTACTATTTTCGTACTGCTGCCTATTTATCACTTCAAATATGTCAATGTTTACTTTTTATTTTAGGTTCTTTGATGTTGGATGCATATATATTTATAAGTCTATATTTCTGTTGAATTGACCTTTCTTTAAATTGCATAATACCCTTTAGTTTCTGGGGCAGTTTTTGGCTTAGCATATTTTTTGTCTGATATGAATACAGTCACCTTACTCTTCTTTTAACCAATGTAGTGGAATATCTTCATTTACACCTGTAACTTTCAGCCTCATTGTGTTCTTAAAGCTACGTGAATCTTTTATGTATAGTTAGATCTTATTTTGTTCTCTGTTAAGTTCAATCACTATATCTTGGTGTGTCTTCCAGGATTTCTGTTTACATCTTTTTCATGGTTCCTATTTCTTCATTGCTGTCTTAGTTACCTTTCTCTCATAACAAAGACAAGATTCCTGTCACTCAAAGTTAAAGGGGGAAATATTTATTTAACTCACAGTTTGTGGAGGTGTCAGTCCATAATCAGCTGGCTCCAAGGCAGGGCAACTTATGGCAGAGGGGAAGCAGTTCATGGTGGCAGAAGACAGCAAAAACAAGGGAGCTGAACAGTATCTTTCTGCTCTTTTTATCTTATCCAGACTCTCTGGAATTAGGATGGTGCCCAACCAATCAGTGGACTGATTTATTAATCACGCACCCCCTAATCTCAGCATCACATACTTTAGATTCAGCCACTTCTGAAAAAATACTGTGACCCCATGAGGCTTTTGGGGGACATCTGGACACAAACCATAAAAATTGCATTTATTATTTTGTTTATATATATTTTTCCCTGATTTCATGGAGTTGTCTATTTGGGTTATCTTGTAGTACATTGAACTTCTTTAAAATGAAATTTTTTTTGTCAAGCAGTTCATGGATTTCCATTTCTTTCAGGCCAGATTCTAGAGTTTTATTCATTTCCTTTTGTGGTTTCATGTTTGCTCAATTCTTTGTGATTCTTGTAGGCTTACATTGGTATCTTATATTTCAGGAAGTACTGACCTCTTCTAGTCTTGACAGATGAGTTTTAGCAGGTAAAGTTTTTCTCCTGCTGGGTCCTGGGCCCAGGATATTAGTTTTCTGAGGAAATAAATCAATACAAACTTGGTGGTTATTTTTTCTCTATATTTTGTAGATCTTTTATTTATTTATTTTATTTTAAAGATAATAAAACCCAACAAAATAAAACAATAAAGCAAATCAAAACAAATCAGTTAAATTGGTACAGAACTTTGAAGCAGGATAATATATTTGTTGTTTTTACAAGTGAACAGTAACCTTTAAAACTCAAAAATAAAAATTTAGCTTAATAAATAGCATTGTAAGGTACAGATGTTTCTGATTATGAATGTGTCTTGGTTACTTTTCACTCATTGCTGGTGCAAAACACCTGACACCCAAAATTAGGGAAGGGTTACAGTTTAGCTTACAGTTTTTGGAGGTTTCAGTCCATAATCAGCTGGCTCCAAGGCAAGGTGGTATGGCACAGGGACAACACTCCAAGGCAGCACCAAGCAAAAGCAGCCAGAGCCAAAAAGGGGCGAGAGCAAGTCTCTTTTTCACCCTTATATTGTACACAGGACACTGCCCCCCCGCCCCCGAGTGGGTGTAGCATTCACAAATCTCCTTGCCTTCCCCTTTGCACAAGATGAGGATATTTACAAAATAAGAAACCTGGCTCCCTGCTGAGTCTCTCAGTTAAACTTATGACTTCCTCAAATTGACACAATGAATAGGTAACTGCTTGTGCTCTAAGCTCCAGGATGTAGAGCTGCTGAGTTCCTTAACTAAGCTTCTAGACTTCTTAAGTTGACACAATGAATAAACCATAACAGAATGATAGCTGAACTCTTTCTTAAGGGGTATTTTGCATAAATCATGTTTTACTGACCCACTTGAGGAATATCTTTTCTTTCCAGGACTTGTATTTTAAATTTTAAAACAGAAAAAGAATAAAAATGATGATACAGAATTTCAAAAGAAAATAAGAAGAGATTAACAGTGGTTAGTATATTGTGTATTGTTCTCTTCAAAATTGTTGCTCAGATTACAAGATATGGGCATGAAAAAATAATCGAACAATGATAGCACAAACCATTCTTTTTGATGAGCTAACAGATTAGTAGTATAATTATCTATCATCTCTCTCTCTCTCTCTATATATATATATATCTTTTTCCTTCTTTCTGTTCTGCCTTCCTTCATCTCAGTTGTTCTTTCCTTTTGAGCAGTTTCTTCTCCTTTCACTTTCATAATATCTATAGTACATTTTGGATCTTATTCACTATTTCAGTGTTTTATACTGGGGAAACAATACCACATTTCCAGGACTTTTCTTTGATGGGTACATTTATCAACACAGTGTAATAAAAAAGTTTCAAAAATTATTCAATCAACAAGTATTTATTGAGCTTCTGTCATTTATTTGCAGTTGAGAGTACAAGGAACAATTTAGACACAACCCCTGTTTTATGCAATTTAGAATTTAACACTTGAAAACTATTGACAAAGTTTAGTGTGTGGGAATACACATGCAAACTGAACCAAAGAAAGAAGACAGGCTTTTGGAGGAAATGCAATGTCAGAGTAAGCCAGAGGAAAGGCAAGCAATTGTTGAAATGGTATATACACAGTTGAAATGGTATATGCAGGGTTGAAATAGTATATGCAGGGTTGAAATAGTATATGCAGGGTTGAAATGGTATATGCAAAGATCTGGAGGTGTCTTGGTTACTTTTTGCTCATTGCTGAGACAGAATACCTGACGCCCAAAATTAGGGAAGGAAAGGCTTATTTAGCTTACAGTTTTTGAAGGTTTCAGTCCATAATCAGCTGGTTCCAAGGCAGAGTGGCATGGCACTAGGGCAACACTTCAAGGCAGCAGCTAAGCAAAAGCAGCCAAAGTAAAACCAGCAAGAACAAGCCTCTTCTCCTTCCTTGTATTGTACACAGGCCACCCGCTCCCTCCAGGGTGGGTATAGCTTCACAAATCTCCTTGCCTTCCTTTGCACAGGATGAGGATATTTACAAAGAACCCTGACTCCCTGCTGAGTCTCTTAAACTTCTGACCTTCTCAAATTGACACAATGAACAGGTAACTGCTTGTGCTTTACACCCCAGGATGTAGAGCTGTTGAGTTAGTTAATTAAGCTTCTAGACTTCTCAAGTCGATACAATGTATAAACCATAACAGGAGGTAAGCCAGGTTTAAAGAACAAGAAATAGATGCATATATTTTCTGGGCATAGCCAACAACCCTTGAGGTTCCTTGATTAAAGGCTTCACAACTCCAATATCTATCCCCATTTTCACATGGCTTTCATCTCTTTTTTTTCTTTTTTTCTTTTTTGGTACTGGAGATCGAACTCACAACCACATGCCTGCCAGGCAGGCGCTTAAACCACTGAGCTAAATCCCTGTCCCAGCTTTCATCTCTCTGTGTCTTCTTTTCTCCTCATAAGGAAACTCTTCATGATCTCATTTCGAAATCCTTGGGTTAATGATATCTATAAATTCCAAGTAAGTTTACCTTCCAAGATTCAAGGTGAATGTGTGTTTTGCAGGCTATACTTCAACCTGTTACAGAGGTTTGTAAGAAGGTACTTGGGTAAATCACACTTATATTTCAGAAGACTCACTCTAGCTATTGTTTGGAGAATGGGTTTGAGAGAGTAAGTGGGGAGCAGGGATATACTGTGAGAATCTAGGTAACGTACAGTGGTGTATATCAGTAACTTTGGTAGTACAAAAGTGGAGATGAATGTAGAAGATACTTTGGAGATAGTTGGGGAGGGAAGAAAGACGGCTATTAGGGAGCACTTGGCACTAGAAGGGATTTTAAATGATGAAAGGTGCATTTTAAATGGAGATAAGAAATACGTTGTATACAAGGGAAAGTAGTTGAAATAATGAGAATGAGGGATAAAGAGCTAGAGAGTAAAGGAGGAAGAATCCACAGCACAGACTAAACATAAAACAGCACACTCATATCAGTTTGACCAAATATTTAAAAATGTCTGAGAAGATGCTGATGGTAAGATTGAGGAAGGTGCTTACTGCTATTTGAGGACTCTTTATGTGCCAAGTGCCATACAGATTACATTCCGTGTGTGTTATTTCATTTGAATCTTTGTGGTAGCTATAGTTATTTTCTTCTTTACACTTTAAGAAACTGGAGCAATGCCAGGTGTGGTGGCGCACTCCTGTAATCCCAGGACTTGGGAGGCTGAGGCAGGAGGATCATTGCAAGTTCGAGACCAGCCTGGGCTACAAAGTGAGCCCAAGGCCAGCTTGAACTGCATAGTGAGACCCTATCTCAAACAAACAAACAAACAAAAAACCAGGTAAATACAAGAAACTGGAGCAGAGAAAGTTTGACTACTTTGCCCAAAGCCACACAAATAATTAGCCGACTGTAATTTCAACCCATGTTCTGGGACAGCTGAGCCTGTCTATGCTGGTAGCTCTTACTACTGTATACTGCCTTAGAAGGGAGAGGAGATAATCAATCTATGCATGCTTTTTCATGGTAGATGTTTATGTTGATATCAGACATGGTTGTCATTTAAAAGACTGTAAAATAATTTTCTTGCCAGCTATTCTTTTATTTTGTTGTTATATTGACTTGCCACTAGATTGCTTCATAGAGGGAGTATCATTTATCATTTATATTTTTATGGGATTGGGACAAGTTTGATTCATACTTTATTTGTCAGGATGGTGAGGTGCTTTTTATACCTTCCTATTATTAAACTATACATTAAACTTGCCCAAGAATTAAAGCTGCTTGTAGGAGATTTATTTTGATAAACTATCATGTGTAACTTGCTCCCGTGGTTCGTTGACACCTGTTCCGTGATGCTAATTTCTGGATTTCTTTATTGACTGTTTAAGGTACATCAGATAATACTGAAGAAAGACCACTTAAAGCTCAAAGTTTTTTAAGTTGAAGAAGAGCATGAGGAGAAAACGGAATTTCATTTTGCAAAATTCTAAACTATTAGTAAACATTTTAATTTTTATTTCCTATATAGATGGCATTACTAATTTACATATTACCATTGATAATCACCATCATATTACACACACAGCTGGATTTACAAAAATGTATGTAGAAAGTGACTTTCCTTTTAATTGAAAATATTGATAGAAATATCCATCTGAAAGTTTGTCTCAACTTTATTTTGTTAGCGTTAGGCAACTGTAGTTTTCAGAGATTTGCTTTTATCGCATTGGCCAACCATTTCCAGCTCAACCTATTTGATGACTTTCCCTCTTAAAGTTTGTGGGTTTGAAGTTGAACCCTAAGGTAATGACAGGCATAACAGTTGTACTCTGAGTAGCGAAATTATACAGGCAGAAGTATGGAGGTCTGTGAAATGAGAAGCCAGGCTAGCAGGATATAGTGGTGACTGTCCTTTTCCTTTCCTCATATATAGTCTTGGGGATTTCAGCCAGAGTAAGGACTCATAGAGTATTTGTCATTCTGATTAATAAAAGTAAAGATTCTCAATTGCTGTGGTCATTTGTTAGAACCAAAAGTTGGAGCAATTTAATTGTGGTGATATTTTTCTACTTTGTGTTCTCTCGTCAGTCACTCCTGAAGCCATTGGTTTCTTGTCTGCTGTTGGAGTCTTTATTGTTCTTCTGGCTGTTCTCTTCCTCTCTATCAACAAGAAGCTGTGTTTTGAAACCATTGGAGGTCTTCCTTTCCTGGAACAACAAGGAAAAAGAAAGCACTCTAAAGACAAGACTCAGATCCACAAGGGGCTTGGTAAGCATCATGTTTCATATTCTCCTGAGCATGACATCTTGCTGGGGTTTGGGTCAGGGAACGAGTGTCTCCGTTTCTAGGATGGGTCCCAGTAAGAACCCAACCATGAGCTCTTTAGTAGCTGTGGTGGTGGACGTGATGAATGGTCGTTACTAAAAGATCTATCATCTTTATGAAAGTAGTGCTTTCTTTAGGGTTTGAAGAGCAGATGGAAAAAGCAGGACCAACATTTCCTACCTTCTTGGCTCTTCAGTTGTCCTATGTTGAGTTTACCTCTGGCTGATGTGTATATTGATTGACAAAAGCCTTGATGTACTTTAGCCTTGTAATGTTGACATTTTACTTCTTAGCTGTTTTGGGGCCACTTCTACTTTGTAGGACAAGAGTCACTTTCCCATAGGGAAGTGTTCACTCTTTAAGCTCACCAAGTGCACTATATCATTTACTCACTGCATTCAACTTGATGAGGGAAAAATAAAGAAACAATTGACTTCTTGCTATTTAAGGACATATTTGACCTTCAACTGCTGCGGTCTAATAATTAGTGGTGTATGTCATCATCACAGTGTACTGGTTATCATCACATGTAAGTTATGCACTGAAAGAGTATGAGTACCTTATAACTTAGGGCTTTGCTCTACTAATGGTCTCCCTCATATCACACAGGGTGTGGGACATGATGGGGTGATCAAGCAGCAACCTTGCATTCTCCTTCGAGCAAGGTCAGGGTCTGGAAGAGAATATTATCCAATCCTTCTTGCCCTTAGGTGTCTTAAGTGACCATAGATGAAATGGAGTATTTGGCTTATTGATACAGTAGCTTTTGTAACCACATTCAGCTTTTTGTGTTGTTACAAAAATGTATAATTTACCTGTCATTGGCAGGAAAAATAGATGAAACTAGAAGCATCATTTTAAGCTAAATGAGCCAGACTCAGAAAGACAAGTATCATATTTTCCCTAATATGTGGAGTCTTAAAAAATGAAAGTTGAAGGGAGATTCTTATTAGATAAGAGGGAAGGAATAAAGATAAGGGGTAGAGGATGTAAGAGAAAGTAAGAAGGAAGATGCAGATGATCAAAATATTTTATATACATGCATGGAACTACCATACTGAAACCAAATATTTAGTAAAATTAATAGATTCTAATAAGTAATATATTAAAAAAGCATAATTTAGGAATAAAATATATTCCTTTTCTATTGCTTCATAAAAAATTACCCCAAACCTTAGGAGTTTAAAACTATGAACATTCACCTGACTTTTTTTTTTTTTTGAATTTGAGTATCTAGGAGTGGCTTGGTTGGGTGGTTCTACACTAGGGTCCCCCGTGAGGGGGTGTCAGTGGGGCTTCCGTCTTCTGTCAGCAGATGCATGACTGGCAGAGTTAACTTCCTAGAAAGCTAAAGGTCTTACTTCCTGCGAATTCTTTATGAACTGGCATCTGGCTTCCTCTTAGTGAGAGATCAACTGAGAACAAGAGAAGTCTCAGTTCCTTCTACAACCAAGACTGAGAAGTCACACAGTGTCACTCTGTCACATTCTATTCATTTACTGGGTATAGGTTTTGCTGAAAAGAAGGCAGATTAACCTATACTTGTTGAGGGGAAGAATATCAAAGAATGAGTAAACAACAACAAAAAATCACATCAGAGATGGTGACTGGGAAAGATACAAACTGCAGACCTGGCCATTCATTGGGAATGGTGCTGCTTTTTTTGTTTTTGAATTCCACTTTGGACATCTGATTCATCTTGTGAAAATAGAATGGAATATTTACATACAGTTTGTCATGTCAAATTGGGGACTAATGAATATAGTCTAGGGACTGTTGTCCCAGGTGGGACATAAGTAAGTGGAATGATTAGACTTCTGCTCGATTGTGGGGTGGCCTCCAGGGAGGACCCATAACAACTCTTAGTTCTCCCTTCAGAGCTGGCTGCCACTTGTGTGACTTCAGCAAATTACACAAACATTGTGAACTCCAGTTTTCTCATGTGCATATTGGGATTATCAATACATCTCTGGCATGGTTGGTCTAGATTAAGTGAATTAGTTTTGTCAAGATAATAACATTGGGCCTATGGTGAACATCCTAATAGTACTTGAACCATAGGTGTATAGTATTAGCAAACGCTAACTTCTAAGAATAACATCACACATCAATATGTTGTATTTATTACTTACTTTGGGAGATTGAAGTTGGTAATATTTTCTCCTTTTCAAACTATAATGAGTACAAAGCACTCAGGTTAGATCTATTTAAAATATTTCCTTTTTTGTTTTGTTTGACATGTTATTTGAGTATTTTAGAGACAATGATGAATTATACTTGCAAATAAGTTGAGGTTTCAAGATAAGTTGAAATAATAAAAATAAAGCATGCTCCAAAAGCTGTTAGTTCAAAAAAACACTGAAAAATACATGTCTTAAATTCAGAGTGGGGTCATATGAAGGGAGTTTTTAAAATAGTTTATTCAGGAGAATCCCTAAATTATAATGTCTAAAAAGCAAGCACCTTCATTTTGACATTTCCCCTTTTAAAGGTTTAATTATCATTGATCAAAAGTCTTTAAAAAACATGCTTCTATTCCAGATTTTATCTGACCTTTGATATTTGCCTTAATCATCATCCTCAGAGCACTGATTCTCTGAAGTTGGGATGTTCTTAACATATTTTGACAAATATTAAAGAAACGAGGAAGGCAGCATGGTGCCGAAAGAAGTGTGGTACAGATAAAGTTTAGTTTTGTCGCTAATTGATAGTGGTATTTTGGGAAACTTGCTTCACCTCTCTGGGTCTTAAGTCCTCATTGCAAATTGATGAGTCTCTCAATTCTTATTCTGTGATACTGGTTGGTTCATGGGGTTACCATGGCAACTTCGGTAGCTTTTAGTTTATGAATGAAAGATACCGAATAAAAATGATTAAAAATCACCTCTAGATCATCTTTTTTTAAAAAGATTGAACCATATTATAGATAAAATGGCTGAATATCAGTGACCTAATTAATCATTATGATCTATGTGCAGTTCTGATCTTTGGTTATCTGGTAATATCAGAGAGACAGGAGCAGCAATTTATTTTCTGAATGTACTATACAAAAATAATTTAACTGACAAAATACCTTTCTTTAGGTTATATATTTTTCAAAGTTCAAAGAATGTTTGTACCACTTTCCATGTGGAATTAAGGTAAGAGGGAAAACAACATGAAATGATGTCTTGCTAATCATGTAGACAATTATAATTGTCAACTGTCATTTATTTAGCACTTGGTACTACTCTGTATCTGCTAAATATTTTATTTGCATTATTTCATTTCTTTTTTTTTCTCTCTTTCTTTCTTTCTTTTTTTTTTTTTTTGTCTTTTTGAGACAGGGTCTCGCTATGTAGTTCAGGCTGGCCTTGAATGTACTTTGTAGCCCAGGCTGGTCTTGAGCTCACAACGATCCTTCTGCCTGAGCCTCCTGCGTGCTGGGATTACAGGTGTGCACCCCTATACCCGGCTCTCATTAGTTGATTTCCTTAAGCTGCTATATTGCTTATTGGTAGCGATTACTTTGGGGTAAAGGTAGATTCTACTTGCAATAAAGTAGACTCTACCTTTTTGTGAGACAGAAAATGGATTTAAAATGAAAATCTCACACTGAGATAGATTTTTAAGAAGTATATCTGAGGAAGGGGAGATGAGAAAGAGAAGATTTTGTTTTATTTCCCCAAAAGTTTTTTTTTTGTGTGTGTGTGTGTAACAAAGGCAAAAGTTAATCTTTGGAGAACAGACCATCATTTTAAGTGGTATAAGGCAGAAAGAATGAAGGAGACAACTCCTCCTAAGCAAGGACGGGAAAAGAATGGCTTTCCGCTTGTGCAAAGGTCAGATGAGTGCTTGGAAGATGACAGGAAAGGAGATGCAGACAGCCTGAGACATTTCCTGGACTCAACCTTGAGAAGGGTAGCAGATGTAGAACAGTTGGAACCTGGTTGTAACTTTTGTAGTAATAGAAAAATCCAATATGGCCCAGGAAGAGCCACAAAGCAGAGTGCTGTATGCTTGTCATTTGGAGCTAATACTGGAGATCAAGTGTATCATGTGGGCCTGGTGTGTCTGCAGTGGGGGAAGAACGTAGTAATGATGGTGGAGGGAAAGAAAATGTCTCCTTTGCGATTCCTCAAATGAACACTTCATACAAACAGATGTTTAGACATTTCTGCATGATCCTATGGGATGCAGAAGATGGTGGTAACAATTAGTATTCCCACCAGCAATATAAGATCAAGGCACTGTGGGATGAGATAGGTGTACGTCAGAGCCCGGGAAGTGAGTTATCTCTGGCCTGTGGGGACAGGGCTGTCATCATATGTATGCCTCCTGTGCAGTGGCCCTGACAACCCCTGCTTAGAAGGGCTCTGCACTTGGCTTACTGCTCTAGTGTTGCTGTCTTGAACTTCTTTTTCTTTTTATATTTTTTTTTATTTTAGAAAACAAAACAATGCAAAAAGAATAAAAATGATGATACAGAATTTCAGAACAAAGTAATAGGAAATTAGTACTGGTTAGTATATTGCATATTATTATCTTCAAAGTAGTTGCTCAGATTATAAGATATAGGCATGAAAGCAGTGATCAAATAATTGAACAATGAAAGCACAAGTTGTTCTTTTTGATGAACCAACAGAGATTAGTAGTATAGTTCTCTATCATATATATTATATATATATGATATATATATAGTCATTTCCCTTCTTTCTTTTCTCCTTTCCCCCATTCCAGTTGTTCTTTCCTTTTAAGCAGTTTCTTTTCTTTTCACTATATCTATTGTAACTTTTGGATCTTATTCACTCTTTCAGTTTTTTATACTAGGGAAACATACGATATTTACACATGAGAGTCTTGATTTATTTCCCTTGTTAGTATGGTCTCAAATTGCACCCATTTACCCATGAAAGCCTCAAGTTTATTCTTCTTGATGGCTGAATAGTACTCCATTGTATAGAAGTACCATATCTTTTTTTATCCATTCTGCAGGTGATGGACATTTGGGTTGTTTCCATGATTTAGCTATTACAAATTGAGCTGCTATAAACATGGGTGCACATATATTGCTGTGGCATGATGTTTTCAATTCTTCTGAGAAAATACTTCTTAACGATCCCAAAGGTCCTGAATTTTTCTTTTGCACTGAGTCTTTCCAGTTATGTGGTCTGTGATGCTTGCATGATCACCAGTCATCACTCCAGGTCTAACACACTTTACAGAGAAGGCTGTGAAGGCAGGAGCTGATTCCCCTGGAGGTCAGCGGGAACCAGCAGGAATGAGCAACACATCAGGTTAAAGAAGCTTACACCTAGGCTGCATGCTCCCTGGTTTAAGAGGACATACCAGTGGGAGTAAAAATCCCAAAGACCGATTATTTATCCAAAATGAAATTGACAAAGTTGCTTTGAGTGGGCAAGTTGGAGTTTAGTTTCTGAACACTGAGCATATACAAAGGAAGGCTTCAGAGAAAGACGAGGGTAAGAGTAAACAAGGAGACAACTTCTGTGTATCTCAGTGAGCTGGGCCTCAGCTGGTGCTCAGCAGTAAGGCTGTGCCAACTGGAGCTCCTATAGCAGAAATTTCTCCTTACAGTTGCTGGAAAGGCGCAGCTGATTGGTCCCTCCTCATGACCAGCTCTATCTCTTTACCTGCAATTAAGTGTTTACCTTCTGGTCCAGCAGAGGCTTCTGACCTGCCCCCAACATTTCCTTCTGCTTAGGGCATAATGGATGCTGTTGTCAAATATTTTTACTTCATCTCTGCATTTAGATCAGAGTATGTTCAAGTACAAGTTTTCTATAACACAGTTCAATAAGTAGTTATTATTATCATCTCTGCTTTGTAGAGGAGGAAACTGAAGTTTAGAGAGTGCCAAATCCTAACCACTAGACCATGAGGGAAGTTGAAACTGAGGTTTAGAAAGATGAATTTTTCTCCAAGTTATTAACTGGCAAATCTCAGCCTCAAGACTGTCTAAATCCAGAGGCCAGGAACATAATGCCCTACTTTTCTGCTCACCTTATCTTCCCAATTTAATCCACTACTTGTTGCTTTCAAAATAGCTTCTGGGATGACAGAAATTGGGAAGTTGGGTTTGATGGATCTATTACTTTCCTGTGGCTGTTGTTACAAATTGTCATACACTTGATGTCATCACATAAACTTATTCATGTACAATTTAGGAGGTTCTGGTGAAGAATGTGGTTGTAGTACTTCATCTCTGTCTCGATCTTCACCTCATCTTCTCCTGTGTCACCTTCTCTTATGTGCTTTTGTCCTCTGTCATTGGATTTAGGCCTCACTCTGATAATCCAGGAAGAATTTCTTGCTTTAAATCTCTAATTTATTTATCTCTACAAATACCCTTTTTTCGAACTAAGTATCACACACATGTTCTGGGATAAGGACATGGATATATTTTTTGAGGGCTAGTATTCATTCCACTACAGAGGGAGAAGAAGGTGCAAATATCATCTAGGAATGATTTTTAGTCTTCCTACAACAGGAGAATTGATGAAAATTTGGATGAAAGATTCTGTTTCTTCACTTTGCTCCCATAGTGGTCTACTACACTCCCCAAATGGGGTTACAGTGATGCTTGCTAAGGTGTAACAAATACTTGTCAGACATGAACAGTGGTGACTGTAGTCAGCAGTTGAGGTGCTATCCACCTCTAAGCTCTGTTGAGTTACCTTAGATCTCAATCCTGGGAATCTTTTAAAAATTATTAGTGCTCAAGGCCTGCTGCAAATTAAATCAGAATGTGGAGTGGCAGTTCAGGGGAAATAGCTTTAATAAGAATGCCAGGTAAGTAAAGCTGTGGCAGGTGGAGTGCACTGATGGAAGTGAGGGACTTCATCATCAACTTCCTGCTTTGAGTCAGGAAAGGAAGTCCATGAGCAGACTCTTAACATTGGCCACGTTGACCTTTGCTTCTGCCTACCATGGATGGATCTGGTGCTTTCCATCAAGCTCCCTCTTGCAACACTCCATCCCATCTTGGGTAGCAAGCAAGGCATGTTTTTCATGATGCTTCTCTCTCTTCCCCTGACTCATACATCCCATCACACTGCTTCCCTGTTCAGCTCACTTCTGCACAGGAATTAGAAGACAAATATTTAGAAGAGGTATCTTCCTTATAAAATTATTCAAGTTTGCCAAATTGCAACTAACTTTAATTCATACTCAAGATTCTAAGCATTCTGCAAGTTTTAAAAAAGTTTTTGTGAATGTGCCATATGAGTCTGATCAGCCCTTCTGTGTGTCTTTCTGTGTTGTCTTAATGATTTTGACAACATTCTGTTTTTCTTTTATGCCTAACAAATTTAATAAAATAATACAAATGAAAGATATATAAAAAATATATGGTGTAGTGGTCAACATATGTGGATGGCCTTATTTCATTTTTTTCTTTTTGACTTTTTGAGATAGAATAAGACATGCAGCCACATGCCCATCTTACAGATATAAATAACCACCATTAGCTTCCTCATACTTCACATTAGTATAGTTGATTAAACATAGCAAATGGAAGTCATTTGTGAGGATAGTGTAAAAGTAGTATGAATCATACTCTTTTTCACTGAGAGATTTTGATTACCTCCTTTAGCATTTTATTCTCTTTTACTTGTACTCAGCATCTATATTTCTTTATCTGCAAGTCTATGCAGTATCTCCATTTTGGGGTATACTATTCAGGTGAATTTTAAATTAATCATATGTTTTGTAACAAAGAAGGTTTAATGTTCTCCTTTTTAAAAATAAGATGATTAAAAAGTATAAATACCATTGAGTACTTTTTTGTTTACATTTTACAGACTTTAGGATTACACAATGATTTGTTGTACAGTCACGGGTTGGAGAATCTTCAGAAAGTTGAGGTCCTCTATTCTCCCATCCCTTGTTTTGTACTTCTTTGTCCTGTGATAATGGGGTGAATGAAATAACCTCTTCCTACTTCTTGTTGCACCTGTCTCTACTTCAGCAAATGCAGAAGTAGGTCCAGTTTAAAGGGAGTTAGAGTAGGAAGAATATTTGTTTGTAATCTAAGTTGGAAGATATTTTCTTTTCTGATTTAATGCCTTAATTTACAAGAGTGCACTATATATTGTATTAAGTTAAATTCTATGAAACTGTGGGATAGGAGTTTCATGTGGTTTAACCTAATACAGGAGATGAAAGATTGAGAATTGAGACCAATAAAAGTTGAGTGAACATCAGGACAAGCCTTAATGTATCTTGTCGTGGTGTCCAGTGACTTGAATAAGATATAAATAATTAGTAATTGATTTTGATTTTGTTCTAATACTTCAGAAATATCTTTGAGCTTGCAATTCTGATAAGCTCACCACAGTATGACAAACTGAACTCTGTATATTTGGTGGCTATAAATTCTAATAAACCAAATTGAGAGGTTTCTGCTTTAAGAATATTCATTCATTCACTCATCGTTATTTATTGAGAATCCATGCATGCCATATGCTAAACACTTATGCTAAGTGCTAAAAAATAAAATGGTGAAAAAGGAAGATGTAGTTCTAATTTTGTAGGAATTGCATTCTTTTCATGAAGACAGGCAAAACTAAACAAAGCTAAAAATAAAGAGGCAAATAAATGAAATATAGATTGTTATAAATGCTATGAGGGTCTAAAATAAAGATTAACTGACAGGACATGTAGATTTACTAAATTTATGTATGACTGAACACAATTTGCTCATAGGTGAGTAGGATAACTGAGGAGTCTTACATGTAGATCAGTTAACATTATATAAAGCAGATTTTTCTTTATAATGTGAGTGGGCCACATCAGCTCCCTATAGGGAGTTGTATTGTGTGCGTGTGTGTGTACGCATGAAGAAAGGGAGAATGAAAGGGAGAATGAATCTGCTCATTTAAGGCCTTTCAGTGGTTGATGTGGCCCACTCACGTTACAGAGAGAAATCTGCTTTATATAATGTCAACTGATTTATATGTAAATCTCATCCACAAAGAAACCCATCTTTCAGAGTAATCTTTGACAAATATTTGGGCACTGTGACCTGGCCAAGTTGATATATGACATTAACTATCATAGTTCACTGGCCATCTGTGCTTTGTGTTCTTTTTTCCTCCAGGGCATTATAGTAGGAAGGCTGGGAAAAGATATTAATTAAAAAGACTTTTCTTATGAAAGTGTTCAAATAACAAGAAAGTAGCAAAAGAATGGTATAATGATCCCACATTTTCATCATCTACCTTTGAATGTTACTAACAAAGATGATTCATTTCTAAATTATACCTTATTGTCTCAGTTTTCTTTTTTTCTTTGCACAGGAGGCAATATTCAAGTAAAATTTTCATTCTTTACCATTTGTTTTCTTGCAGTGTAGATAATGGGTTAACTCCCTTGCTCAAGGATTTGACCCAGCACATGAACTTGTTATCCAGCCAAGTGACTGCTGGAGAGAGAAAGATTCAATTAGAGATTGGGAGGGATTGTAGAGTATTAGGCAGATCTGGGCACACTTCACTTACAGTTGGAATATGAGCAGCCCTGCTGTGTTATTTATATAAGTGTGCATGGTAAGTTACCTTACGAAGATTTTTCTTATGGCATTTGAACTCCATTTGTCATGCAGAATATTGATAAAAGCAAAGCCAAAGCTCTGTATAAGTATGAATTACTGTAGAAATGTTTAATACCTAAGTGTGAGATCTACCCAAATGCACATCACTACATCAGTGTTTCAAAGGGTTCAGAATATTTTCCTCATGATTTTTTACTTTACCAATGACTGTATAACATATGTGTGTGTGTGTATATATATATATATGTCATATATAGTTCTGTATTTTATTTTTAGCAGGAACTCTAGAGCCTTTCTGTTTGGAATCATTGTAGCACAGAATTTTATGACTGAGAGTTAGAGACAGTGCTTAGTAAACCCCAGTTGTCTGCATAGAAACACTCAGTAAATGTTTATTGCTTGACTGGATGAAGTTTTTCCATCCTGCAGCATAAATCTCCAGGATGATCTGAAGATACTGAAGGACACACCTTTTGGCAGGCAACAGTGAAACTATCTAACCTACTTTTTTTTTTTGGCTACCATAATTTCTCTTGTTTTCTTCAAAATAGTTGTCCATACCTTCACATACCATAAAATCAAACAAAACAAAATAGTATAAAACCAATCAAAACAAAAGAATAAAAGCATTATGGGACTTCAAAACAAGACAATAGGAAGTCAACAATTGCTACCTAAATGTCTCTTGTTTTCTTCAAAATAGTTGTCCATACCTTTACACATGATGAAATCAAATAATAGGCAACAGAAGAAAACCAATCAAAACAAAGGAATGAAAGCATTACAGGATTTTAAACCAGATAACAGGAAATGAACAATGGTTATTATGTCTTATTCTCTTCAAAATAGCCATCCATACTATCACGCATAATAAAATCAAATAAAACACAACAGAATAAAACCAATAAAAACAAAAGAATAAAGCATTATTGGACTTCAAATCAAGATGATAGGAAATCAGTAATGGCTACCATAGTGTCTCATTTTCTTCAAAATAACTGTTCATACTATAACATTTAATAAAATCAAACAAAACAAAACAGAATAGAAGCAATTAAAGAAAAGAATGAAAGCATTATAGGACTTCAAAACAAGATAATAAAAAACCAACAATGGTTACCATAATGTATCCTGTTATCTTCAAAATAGCTGCCCATACCATCAGACACAGTAAAATCTAACAAAACAAGACAAAACAAAACAAAACCTAACAAAATTATGAATATGATGAAAGAGTTTAAGACAAGATAGTAAGAAATTAACAGTGGTTACCATCTTCCCCTAATAGGTGTTTCTTCCCCTATCACTTTCATAATATCTGTTGTGCTTTTTGGATCCCACTAGCTCCTTCTGTTTTTTATGCTAGGGTTCACCCATATGAGTTCAAACCATTTTGTCTGTGAACATGATCTCCAGTTGCATCCATCCACCTACAAGAACCTCAAGGTCATACTACTCTGTAGCTGGGTAGCTTTCCATTGTACGAAAATAACATATCTTTCCTACCCATTCTGTGGTTGATTGGCAAGTTTACCCTTGCTTTTTTCTGGTCTCCTGCCATGTGGAACAATTGTTTTCTTTCCTTTGATTTTCAGTCTATGAGTTTCCTTTTGCATTAAATGTGCTTCTTGTAAATGATGTATCGATGGATCTTGTATCTTGATCCACTCTTCCTGTGTTTCTTTTTATTGCTGAATTGAGGCTATCTACATTAATGGTTACAACTGGCATACACTGGTTCGTCTCTGCCATGCTGTTTTCCTGCTGTTGGCCCTCCACTTTTCCTCTTCTTTCAATTGCCTCTCCTTTCTGGCAATCCTCCTCTGCTGCTGTTCCTGGAACCATGATCATCTTTATCTCTCTCTAGAATACCCTTCAGCACTCTTTGTAAGGTGGGTTTGATGATCATGAATTCCTTTAGTTGTTCTTTTTCATGGAATACCTTATTTTTCCATTAGTTTTGAAAGATAATTTTGCAGAATACATCAATACGGGTTGGAAGTTGTTTTCTTTCAGGATTTGAAACACTTCATTCCAAACTCTTCTTGACTTGATAGTTTGTGTTGACAAGTCTGCCATGATTCTGATTGGTTTTCCTTTATAGGTGATCTGTTTCTTTTCTCTAACAGCTTTAATATTCTGTTCTTGTGCTGAAATTCTGGGATCTTGATTTTTATATGTCTGGGTATAGATTTATTTTGGTTATGGCTAGTTGTAGTTCTCTATGCCTTACTTGTCTGTATGCCAGATCCCTTTCCCATGTTTGGAAAGTTTTCTGCTATTACTTCTGTAAATAGTCTTTTTATTTCATTTGTGTTGACCCCTGCTTCTTCATTGATACCTGTCACTCTTAAATTATTTTTCTTTGTGTCATCTTGCATCCATTGAATTGTTATTTCCTGGTTCCTTGTTATTTTTAAGAGATCTTTCCCTTCACGATCACTAGCTGCAAGCCTGTCTTCAAGGTCTGAAAGTCTATCTTTAGTCTCTTTCAAGCAGTTTTGACAGCTTTTGACTGACTTTTTAATTTCCTGGATATCTCTTTGAATCTGTTTCATGCATTGTAATTCCTTTCTATATTGTTCATTCAAGGTTTCCATCATTTTCCTATGCTCCTCTTTTTTATGTATGTCTTCTTTAGATGTGCTCAACAGTTCTTTCATTATGTTTGTGATTTCTTCTTTAACCTGTGATATTATTTTTGATATGATTAGTTTTACAGTCTCAGGATGTTGTTTCTTTACTTCAGTTGCTATCCTCTCGGAGATTTCAGGTATGTGACTTCCCTTTTCTTCCATGACTATATCTCCCAGACTTGTTCTGTGTGGCTGAAAGTCTGAGATTGCTTTTTGCTCCTTCAACTTGACATTCTCTTGGGTTCCTCCCAATAAACTGGTTGTGGAGTCCCAAGCACTTCCCACTTTGGCTGCCTGCTGCTGTGTAGAGAAATGGGACAGATATTTGGGTTTCTCTGACTCCAGGTTTACAGGGATGTAGCAGGGCATGGGGCGGGCTTCTCCTGACCCATGCAGCTGCACTGGGGCTTCCCTGATGGCCAAGGGAACATGGGTGGGGGGTCTGCTTCTTTTCTCAGCTTGCTTGATGGTGGCAGGCACACAGGGGTGTGTTTGTCTGATTCTTCTGGTGGGTGTTCCTGAAGGAAGCAAGGGTCTCCAATGGTGGCCTGCAGGTGCATGGGCTTACCTGGCTGTATGTCCCTGCTTGCACTGGCTGCCCACAGGAAGCGAGCCTTCTGATGGCGGTGGGCAGCAGGCAGAGGCAGATCTGGCTGGGCCTCCCTGCTTGTGCTGGCTGCCAGCCCCTACTTTTTGAGGGCTTTTTCTTGAAGCAGAGGTGAATATGTCATACTCAGTAATAAGCAAAATTTCTTGAAAGTTTAAATCTCATGTGTTTATCTGCACTTGCTAAAGAGTGGAACTATCCACAGTGGTGGTTGTCTTGGTGATATCTTGCAGAGAAATCTCTCTTCAAAATGCATCTTGTCTAGAGGAGATCATAGGTGGTATTAAGTTACATTTACCACAGGATATTGAGCTTTTGTGCTTTTTTGTCAGCAAGACAGTAATATTTACTGTATTTTAAAGAGATGCATGGCTTAAAATTAAAAAGAAAATCAGTTTTGGGTGGGCAGCAAGAAAAAGGGATTATTGCTTGACTAGAGTAGAATTAGTGGCACAGATTGCTGCTTCGCCATTGATCTGGATGTTTATGAGTTTACATGCTTAATTAGCTACTTATGTAATCAGTTTCAACCATTTATTGGAATAATAGCTTTAAAATATTATACACTTTCTTAACCTGACTGATTAAAGTAAAAGAAAGAGCATGTCTATAGTCATACATATCTATTAAAATATTTACATTGAGAGAGAAAGGGGAAGTAAAGAGCATTGAGATACAATATGTACATGTACAAATTACCCACAATGAATATATTATTTATTGCAAAAAGAATTTTTTTTTTGGTGGCACCAGGGATCAAACTCACAGCCTCACACATGCCAGACAGGCGCTTAAGCCACTGAGCCAAACTCCCAGCCCTAGTTTTTTTGAGGCAGGGTCGCACTATACATAGTGCCGGCCTTGCACTCGTGTTATAGCCCAAGTGGACCTTGAACTCACAGCTCTCCACCTACCTCAGCCTCCCAAGTGCTGGGATTAAATGCATGCACCACCATGCCCGGCCCCTTATTGCAAAAATATTAATAAAAACAAACAAACAAAAAAAACCCAGAAACAATTAAAAAGCCCACTTAAGGAGAAAATTCCTTGTTTGTTAAAAATTCTGAAAATAGTGGTAAGGCCTATGTTCTTTTAGGTTTTATGATTGAAGTTTAATGTCCAGATGTAGGTGTATTCTGAAGTGTGTGAATCTGGGAGACCTGAAAACATTTTGAATGTCATTTTCTTACAATTTCTGTAATCTGGATCTTCTAAAGAGTATTTAATATTTAGGAATGATTAATGTAAGTCTTATAGAATGATATTACTATTTGTTTAAAAACTTATTGTCTTGTTTTCCCAAGTGAGCTCTGACAAGAAGGTGTTTATTTATAGTTGTTCCATGAATGTGCAGGCTGTTGGATGGAAGAGAGTGTGATGAACTAAACCTACTTCTAGAGTATTAATCCTTCGCATGTTTCCTCTAAAATAATCACCAAACAAAATCAAAATCCTGGCAATACAAAACATAGTACAGAGAGTCTGGTGAAATCTCAGTGTCTTACCTTGACTCTTCATTTGAAAGCTCTTTTTATTTTTTTTTTAAATTCTGATCTTTGATCTTCCTAAGCCCTCTGTCATCCTTTTGCCCCTAAATAAATAATGCATATTAAAGCTGTACATTGTTCCGTTCGATGTCAGAATCCTTTTAAATTTTTATTTTTCTTGTAGTTTGGCTTTATAGTCAAAGCCCTCACTGGTATTAGTTTTAAGAACATTTTTAGGCTAGAATTCCACTTAGAATTTTCCCAGGGAAGATGAAACTAACCAAAACATACAATCTGCGTGGTCTTGTGTTTGGAAATGGAAGCCAATGTGAAATGCCATTTTCCTATCTCTAGGAGGCTTTTTCCATTTCATTAGCTGCTTTATTGTAGGACTCATTTTATACTAGAATTCATTTTGGAATGAGATTTTGAGAGTTTGTTGGTAGAATCTCATTCAGTATAGACTTAACTGTTCCACAAGAACCTGCAAAAGTATTTGCCATTCCTCTGCAAGAAAGATTCCACATCTTTTAGTGACTAACAGGAAGAACTGCAAGATGAGGAGGGTGAAAAAGCAACAGATGGGCGTTACTGGCTTAAAACAGAAATATAACTAGCATTTTGGTTTAACGCAATAGATACAATCTGTACAACTATATATAAAATGCTATAAAATAGGTCACACGTGTATTTAGAATATCTGAGAAGCATTTTCTTCCACCATCCTGCTTAGAAAACAGTGCTTCCCTGGTCTTATGTGAAATTCTCTGGCAATGGAAAGAGAAACGTAAAGGCAGTGTTTTCAAATGGTCTTTGATTAGGGAATACGGCCAGTCATTGGCTGAGCAGACCCGAGTGACATCATGTACCACCTACCTAACCACCTAGCCTACTTAGTTTGTGACCACAGAGAGCCCATTAAGACTTCATTTTTGAAGGGATCTCAGGGGGCTCAGATTATGAACATTTTCCAAATGCAGAAACATTGATATGGTTGTGTTATTAGCATTACTAAGAGCCCAGTCGTCAAGGACCCCAGGAGATCTCATTTGATAGCTGCTAATGAAGAAGATGAAGTGTGTAGCAATAGTCACTTTAGTAATGAACAGTTTTACTACCTGCTTAGTTTGATGCTTATGTAAACAAAATGAAAGAAAAACATAAGGAAAAAGAACCTTTGCTAACATTGATTTAGATTTAGAGTTCTAATTTAAGAGTATTGATGTGTTCATACACAGAGGGAAGCAGGTATAAATAAGAATGTGAGACTGTCCTAGGATGTAGAAGACACATGTTCAATGGATTAATAATGGAATGGTTTTCTGCCTATACATGAAAGTTTCATTAGATGAAAGATTCATATTTCCCTCATTGCAAACCCAGTGGGAACAAGATTAAAACCTATTGTGTAATTGTTGGTTGTGCAGTATCTTTCAGAAACAGACCAACTTCAGCAGTGAGAATGGGGAAGAGGAACCCTTTCGAGACCTGAGAAATACATAAACATCTTCTCCAGGAAACATTTCATTTATTCAACATTTTGAAAATGGCTTAAAATTTACAAAAATCATTCAAAGATTTTATAGGCTGGTTTCCTGATTAAGCAAATGTAATTTATGGAGGCCAATCTGAATTTAGTTCAGTTTGATTCAGTAAGTATTTTTTGACTAACTTCTGTGTGCCTAACATGACTGACAGATGCCAGAAGTTGTGGTAAGCCTGTAGAATAGATACGGTTGACGCAAACTTAATTTTGTTTTGGCTTCCAACAGTAGTGAAAGTCCAATGGAGGTTACTGAGGGAACTTCCCAGAATCCTTGAATACTATCTTGAGGGGATACTGACAACTTACCAGGTATTTTTCTATCATTTTGCAGGTGAGGAAATAAAGTCTGGGGAATCAAGCATCTTTCTCAAGGTCATAGTTATAGAGGTGGTACTGACTTGTGGTGTCCAATATGTATTTTAGGGGTAATCCACTGTCTCTATTAACCTCTCAATGAAAAAAAAGTTACTTGTAATGTGAATAGTCACCTGAAATGTTTTATAATTTGTTGTCATTTTATTATTATCTTGTTTACCCAGCTGTACATTTTTTGTTTTACTTTAATAGAAAATACTGAAGGAAGTGATAATATAACTTTTGATAATGTAATGAATGTGAAATACATGATGTCTTTGTTAACATAAGTATGTTCTCATTTTGATGGAGAGTGCTGAATATTTTTCCTTAGGAGTTGAAGATTTGAATATTCTTATAAGAATAGGTATTTTCACAGGTTAGAATTTGGAATCAGGTTCTAACTGAATATTTAGTTTTTAAAATATGAAATTCTTTCAAATGAAAATAAAGACCATAAAAAGTAAAATATGTTAAATAAAAGACATATGATAAAATATATGCATATGGGTATGTGTTTAAATATTAAAAAGTATTGATTACTGAGTCTTCGGTATTGGTCACCCTGCTAGATGCTGGCACCATCACAAAAATTAACCAGCTACCTGATTTCATGAACTTCTGATTTAGTGAAGAAGACAGATGCTAAAAGAAATAATTGTATGTCATCAATAAACTGTTATTATGATACATGTCAGTAAGAACAAGTAAGAGGTGCTATGAGAGAATTTTTCAGACTGATGTGACAGTCTGGAATAAGGGGAGCCATGGGTTGTCAGGCTATCCATTCTGAAAAGGGAGGTGCAAACACAGACTTGACAGGAGATGATTGGAAGCTATGGGTGGGAGTGGGAAATCCTGGAGGGAAGAGCTTTCTCAGCTTGGGAAGAGTCCAACTATGCATGACTTTCTGTCCTGTGGAGGTTTGGACTATGTTCTGAGAAGAATGGGAATTCATTTTAAACACTGAATGATAAGAACAAATATGCAACTCAGAGAGACCACAAAGAAATTCTATGGAAAGAGCTAACAGTGAATGCAGAAATATCAGTGAGGAGGCTGTCAAAGTGGTGTGGGTGGGACAATGGTGGCTTGGACTCAGGTGTTACCTATGTATGGGGCAGAGGCTAATAGTGTCATTCAGATGCCTTCAAGATAAAGGATGAGTTGTTAAAGACAATTATTAGGTTCCTGTATATTATGATTGCAAACCTGCAAATTACAAGAAAATACGATCGAAGGAATGTGCAAAACTAATTGGACTTGTATTAAGGCACAGGGCATAAGAGTGATTTCTTCTTTTTTAATATCAAATTTTCATAAAGCTGATGTTACTTCTAGAATTAATAAAAACTTTAACAAACACCAAATGGTTGCTGACAGAGTATAGTTTAATCTACCTCAAGAGCATTGCAATTACCTGAGTTCCATAATTTTCCTCTTAATTTTTGAACCTTTTGGGATAAACATTAAAATCATATAGCTCCTCATCTTGGAGTCATTCCTGTTCATTGTGTCTGCAGTTTTCTTTCCTCAGTTTCATTACATCATGTACTACTTGTATTGTCTGGTACTGTAGATGTTATTTGAGATTTGAGGATCTCTATTGGGGATCAGTTGATGTGTACCAATGGCCTTGGGACATAGGTATCCACTTGTAGGGAGTCCACAGTGACCACTTTAACTAGGACTTACCTATGAAAGGTAAATATTAGTGAAATAGAATTATTTTTCTGTTCTTCAAAATTTTATTGTACGTGAGCCTAAAAATGGCTTCTGCTAAAGAGTAGCAATAGTCTCTTAAAATTATGTTATTAAAGCCATGTTAAATGATCCCTCTGGAGATGCTGAAGACCTGTGGTGTCTGTATTATCATGACTGGGTTTTGTGGAGCATAATTAAATTTCTACCTTGGATGTAGGAGATACTAAAAAATGCTCAATGGGCTTGTGAAGTCTGATGAGCATTTAAAAGGTACTATTGCTATAATGGTATAAACCTTGAACAATTTGAAGCTTTTGTTGAGCCAATCCTAGTCTGTTTGAAATTGTCATACTCAACTACAAAGCTATTATCTATCATGTAAAATTTAAAAGGAATTATAAGCCTTAATTGCCTTAAGCAGGGATTCAGAATATTTTTACTTTATCATACTTACTTTGGAAAAGTAATTGCAATAGTTTTTATTTTTAAAAAGGTTTCTACTTGTGAAATAAGCAGTTACAGAGAGCAGAAATAGAATGAGGATGAGCTTTGAAGCTAGACAAACCTCAATTTGAATCCAACAAAGACCACTCTTGTTGTAGTGTGGTCAGTGGGATGGTCCCCAACAAGGCCTCATGTAATTTGGACCAGGCTGAGTCTGGCTGATTGGTTTGTTGCCTAGCGCTGGGATTGGTGATGTGAGAGCTGCACCCGCCCAGGGGTGGAGCTGACATACAGTGTAAGGGCAGGAGCAATGTGGGTCTCACTGGCTCTCTGGTTAGTTTACCTTGCTGTTTGGTGGCCACCATGAACGGCTGCCCCGCCATGCCATACTGCCTTGGAGCCAACTGAGTATGGACCAAAACCCCTGAGAACTGTAAGAAATAAACCTTTCTTTCCCTTATTTTGGGTGTCTTCTGTCTTGGCAACGAGTGAAAAGTAACTAAGACAACTCTTAAGCAAAATAACTGCTTTTTTACTTTATGGTGTCTTTGTGGTTTTACAGACATTTTAGAAGGATTTAGACTAGTGTTTAGAGCAAGAATTTCCACAAAGGAGAACTGAAATACTAGCGCCAGTCTTTATTTGGTATATAAACTCTGGGGTGAGTTGCTTACGCTTTCTGAGCCTGTTATTTTTGTCTGTAGAACAAGAAGTGTATTATCTTTCACAAACAGATTTTATTTATGTATGCTGCCAAAAATCATCATATACCATAAAGTATCTGGCAAATGTTACATGTATGGAAATGTAATTTTTCTGAGGTAGTAACATATTGGGGAAAATGTTGTAGAAGTTTAAATTTTTTAAAAAATTTAGTACTTTTTACCTTTTAAAATGTTACAAATTCTAGTTTAATAATGAATGACTAATGTTAAGTGCCAGCTATATACTGGACTATATTCTAGGTGCTTTAAAAATGCAGTGTAATTTAATATTCAGGGTGAATTTCAAGATAACATTTAGGTGCACCCAGGTAACATGAGATTTTCCATGCTGTGGAATAACCGAGGGACAGATCCAAGGCAACCTTGTTTGTGTGATTCCAAAGTCATTGATATATTTTTTCATTGAACAATGTCTCATTTTTTTCCATGTCTATGAACGTATATTTTGATTATAAGGCAGTTTTTCCTTTTGTTTCATTCTCACCACCCCCTGATACCCAGTAGCAGAAGGTTTGTAGGATTTTCCCAAGGCCAGAGATGGCAACATGACTGTACTGTGTCTGTTGTTGTTACCATCAAGAGTCCTCAGCAGTTCATTCTTGTATCTGCTAAGATACCAATATTCAGGACATGTTTTGGATGAAGGCTACAAAAGACATTTAATCTCAGTAGCACATATCCCTACCCACATAACAAATTTGCTTTTAACTGAAAACACTTGTAGACACTTGGATCTTGTTAAAGTTGGAATGCAGCCCATTTTATAGTTCTTATTGTATCTCCATGTAAGATCATCTTCCTAACTGTTCTTATTCATACTAGGAACACAAACTGACTTTCTCCAAAGGCATGGATTCAGTTAGCTTCTGACCACTCTAGTGAGTCAGTACAATGAACATTTTATAGATGAGATGAAGAAGTTAACTGACTGTTGTGAAAATATGCTTGAAATAATACCATGTTTTCGGCTTTGACTTATGGCTCCTATGGAATGTAGTAAGGAGTGCATCTTTGTTACTTTTCTCTCTTGGTTGTGAGATAATACCCAACACCCAAAATTAAGGAAAGAAAGGTTTATTTAGTTCACAGTTTGTGGATATTTCAGTCCATAATCAGCTGGCTTTAAAGCAGGGTGGTATGGCACAGGGGCAACACTTCAAGGTGGCAGAAGACAGCAAAAGCAACAAGAGCAAAAAGGGTGGTGAGAGAAAACCTCTTTTCTCCCCTTATATTGTAAGCAGGCTACTACTCCCTAGGATGTGTGTAGCGCTTGCACCATCTCTGTGTCCTCCTCTTGCACAGGCTGAGGATGTTTACAAAGTGGGGACTCTGACTCCCTGCTGAGTCAATTAAACTTCTAAACTTTTTAAATTGACAAGTTTATCACCATTACAATCTACCCCTTGTCAACTTGGCAACCAGACTCATTTCTTTAAGTAGGTCTCCAGGTACTAAGACTTGCTTATTCTTATCATTTTACAACTTGAACGTTATAACACAGCCTTAGCAGTCCTTAAGAACCAGTATTAAGTCTGTCAACATTATATTACATTAGAACCACAACATTTTGTCCCTGACCCGCCCCCCCAAAGACTCATGTACATTCCTTTATGCAAAAAGCATTTAGTCCATTTGCAAGAGTTGCCAAAGTCCTGACAGTTTCACTATTGCTGAAAAATTCAAATTCCAAGTCTTCTCTGAGATTTAAGGCAAGCTGTTAGCTGTAAGCCCCAGTACAAATGAAAACAAAGTTAAACATACAATGTTTAACATATAATGGTACAAAATAAACACTTTCATTCCAAAAGTTGCAAGCAGGGAGATATAAGGGATTGGAACCAAAGGAAGTCCAAAATCCAGCAGGGCAAATATTAAGTCCTTTAGTTCCAGAATCTGAAGCAATCTGTGGCAAATTGTGAACTCCAAAGGTCTTGAGTGACTCTCCCTTTATGGCACTTCTGGTGGTTGCAGCTCCCACAGCTTCTCTCTCTGGCCTGCTTTGCTCCCTCCTTGTAGCTTTCCTTACACATTCCAGGCTTTTCCAAATTTCTGGGTTCTCCATAGCACCTTTGGCTTCACACTCACAGCTTCACACATGGCCCTCCATGGGGCACACTGCCTGGCCTTGCAGGCCTTCTGCTTGGGGTGGAAGCTTCCTTAACCCTGAAACTCTTGCATTCTTCATGCATCTACAACTAGTGCCATGTGGATGATGCCAATGTCTGCTGCCAGCTGGAGTAGCCAGGGTTCCCTCTCTCTTTATTGTAGGAGGTGAGTGCCTTGGTTGCTGGGCATTCTGATTCCAATTCTGAGGATCAAATTTTCTATGTTGTTGCCATTCTGGAACATGGTGCTCTGTGGCTTTCTCTTCCAAGAAGAATCTTTCAGTTTTGCAGATTTGAGGCTGCAAAGCATAGAGACTTGGTGCTTTTTATGATGCCTTTAAACCATCTTTTTTATTCTCCTGTTCCTTCTCAGCAACTGAGATTTTCTCAGCTCTATCTTTGTAGACCACAGATTTAGTGGAGCTTCTTTCTGGTCAAAGTCACAATGTTTCATTTTTATTTATTTATTTATTTTAAAGAGAAAAAAAAAACAAGATGCAAACAATTAGAAAACATCAAAAGCAAAATGACAACAACAACAACAACAACAACAACAGCAACAATGTTTTAAATCATCCTGCTGTGCTCTTTGCTTTTGGTTCCAACATAAATCTGGCTAAAAGCCCTCAACAATAGACATGCCACTGCCTCAACATCCGACTGCCTTGAAATTTGTTTTGCCAGATTAATTAGCCCACTGCCTTTAATCTCAGTCACAGACAAAGTCTGTGGATACAAGCAAAATGCAGACAAATTTTTTGCCAAGCCATAGCACACATCATTTGGAGTCCAGCACCCAGTGCAATCCTTCCCAGCAGAAACCTCCCAAGCCTAGTCATTACCAGCAAGATTTCTATCAACCTTCAGGTCTTCTGAGCTCTGACCAGAATCTCCTAGACACACCAGTCTACGGTGTTCCAGCACTACTCTTTCAGGTGACATCTCTGAACCTTTCCAAATTCTTCCTATAATCCATTCCCAAAGGCTCTTGAACCACACGATCAGGTATAGTCACAATAACAACCCCACTCTTGGTACCAAATTCTGTCTTAGTTACTTTTCTCTCTTGTCTGTGAGAAAATACTGGACACCCAAACTTAAAGGACAGGCTTATTTGGCTCATAGTTGATGGAGGTTTCAGTTCATCGTTAGCTTGCTTTAAGGCAGGGTGCCATGGCACAGGGGCAACACTTGAAAGTGGCAGAAAACAACAAAAGCAGCAAGAGCACAAAAAAGGAAGGGTGAGAACAAGCCTATTTTCTTCCTTTATATTGTAAGCAGGGTACTACCCTCTAGGGCTTATGTAGCACTCCCATCATCTTCATACCCTTCTTTTGCACAGGCTGAGGATGTTTACAAAGTGAGGACCCTGGCTCCCTGTTGAGTTACTTAGTTAGACTTCTAAACTTTTCAAGTTGACACAATGTACCAACCATTACAGAGGGAGTGGAGATTTTCCAAGGTAAGTTCTCTTTCAAAAACTGCTAAACAGCCGGGCATGGTGGCTCACGCCTTTAATCCCAGCACTCGGGAGGCTGAGGTAGGAGAAGCGTTGTGAGTTCGAGGCCGGCTTGGGCTACAACGCGAGCGCAAGGCCGGCCTGAGCTACATAGTGCGACCCTGCCTCAAAAAAACTGGGGCCGGGAGTTTGGCTCAGTGCCTTAAGCGCCTGCCCTGGCAGGTGCGAGGTTGCGAGTTCAATCCCCGGTGCTAAAAAAAAAACCAAACCAAAACAAAACAAAAAAACGCTGCTAAACATCAATACACTTGAGTAGATGAACTTATGTAAATTTTGATTTAGGATTTGACTTAGTTCCCTACCTGGGAACTACATTAATAGAAACATTTCTTGTCTCTCAGAATGTGTCTGACTCTCTATAGGAGCTTGTAATCCTTTAAAACACATGGGCATGCAAATTTCCTCTTCTGCTTTTACCAGAACAGTGTAGAATTTGAAGGCAAAACTCCTAGTTTCTGGTATTTCTTCTAAGGACATAACTCTTCCTCTCTCTGCAAGTTTTGTCATTAGAAAACAGGGTCAGAAAGAGTAAACTGACAAACTTCATAGGACTGTAAGCAGTGTTTTTGGTGTGGAACACCTCTAATTTCTCTACAACTGCCTTTGGTAATGATGATCAAATTAGAGAGTATATAGTTTCCCCCCTCTAGAAGCACAACTCTAATATTTTCTGTTTTATCATTTCTTAAGTTTAAAATGACCTTAGTGCAATTTTGTTATGATTAAAATAGAATTCTAATTAAAGTAAGACTTAAAAACATATAGCTTATGGGAATACATCAATTGCTTTCCTTTCATCTTTATTTATCAATCCCTTCTTAGGTGGTTAGTTAATTCTGAATATTTTGAGAAATTGTAAACTTTACTAGATCATATGTATGATAGGAGCATGTGTGTTAAATACAATCCACACTCAAATATTTTTTCATTTTATACTTGTAATAATGAAGTATTATGAACCTTTCAAATTGAAATAATGAGCTCTCTGAGTTATGGCAAGACCTTCAATATCCAGAAAACTCTATTTTCCCTCCTAATTCAGAAGGAAACTGAAAATCAGTACCCACTTTGTCTTCTCATTAGTGATAAGGCAACCAGCAAAGCACAAAGATACCAGATCTAGATTATATGTATGTTACCTGTGTTGCACTCTCCCAATCAATTTAAAGTTTACCAAAGCACAAAACTATCTCCAAGGCTACTCTGCCAACTGAGCCCCTTTGGCCCTAGGCTGAGTTAGTATAATATTAATGGTCCCTAATGTTTGCAACTAGGTAATTTTTCAGGACCTGTCTTTAGGTGCTCTTCCTTTTGGAGTGTTTTGGAATGTAACAACTGAATACTTTTTGGCCTCTGTATTGAGATCTGGCCTCTGCATTGTCTCTGGAATCTTTTGGCAGTGGTTGTTGACATAAGTGCAGAACTAGTCCCACTGTCTTTCCTCTGAATATGTTCAGCTTTAATATTACAATGCCTTTTGGCCCATCTGATAAGCTTTTTGGTTTTGGAGCAGAAAAGGAACTTCTAGAGTCATCTATGAGTGAACTCCATTCTAAGAATGAATATAGGCAAAGGAATCAGAGCTATTTATCTTTAAACACTTTCACTGATAACTTCATTCATCATCTATGGATTCCCCATCCCTTGGAAAGTTAGGTTTGCAAATGTTTGCCATGTAAGTGAAACTGTGTATAATAAAGACCCACTGAAAGCCCTACAAGGCCACACTTTTTATTGTAGATGAAAATTTGACAGAGGAAGCAATAGGAGCTGCCTTGTAAAAGATGAGTCAGTATTTACCGTATTTACCTGGCAGGTTGGAGAGATGTGATCCTGAGCAGGGCCAACAGCAGTCAAGAAAGAGTGTAGTCACCTTTGAACATGCTCAGTATGCTGATATGACTGATACATGGGGCTTATGACTGATACATAGGGAGGAGTGATGAGGAATGACTGGGTCCTCACCATGTGACAGTGTCTTTGGGGACAGCCCATACACATCTGGACATTCAGTTAGGACAAAAGGTGAGACTCCATGAATTATGAGGATAGCAGAAGATGCTGAAACCACTGATTTATCAGACAGACTACTGTAGATCTGTGGTGCCCTGAATCATAGTGACATGGGAGAAAAAACAAACCCTAAACTGTGGGCTGTGAACTGGGGTGGAAACAATGCTGAAGGACCCCTTAATGTTATTAAACAGGAGATCTGTATGATAAGGTCTTTTCAACAGTTCCAAGTAGGTTTCACACATTAACAAATTTATTGAGTATGTAACCTATGCTAGGCATTGTTTTATGCACAAGTTTTAATAGGATTTCAAATTTTGCTGACTGAGAATTTACTATGTATTCAGCACACTTATTGGCATTGGTGATAAAATGCAGAACAGAAGATAAAGTCCCCACCCTCCATGGAGCCTGCATACTAGAGAAGGAGACTGCAGTAAACCTGATAGAAGGGCAAGATATGGTTCACAGACAAGAGTTGAAGGAGACTGGAAAAATCTAGAGGCTGAAACCAACTGGTTGTGTAATACCTGAAAGAAGTGGAGCTTGAGGAGGGGTGATGAGTGTACAAAACATAATGTAAGAGATTCTTCTTGCCCCAAAGCAAACAGAAATTGAAATGGAAAGAATAGAAGGGAGGAGTACTGAAGAGAGAAATTCACATCACTGGAATGTTATGTGCCTGAGTGTTGACTACCATTGGTGACGCGGCATGCTGGGTTTACATGCGCTGCACTGGAGATCTGGGTGAGATTCTACACTGTAACTATATCCTTAATCAGTGGGGCACAGAGTCACCTGGAGGAATGTGACACAAATACAAAGGCCCAGGCCAGGCCCGATTCTTTTGACCATCCTGGTCCTTTGTGTTCTTTATTTGCTCACCAGGTGATTCTGATCACCAGAGTTTGAGATCACTGGCTCAGATAACCAGAGATAGAAGAAGCAAGGAAAGAACAATTAAGCTAAGTGCTAAAAATGTATATTTTGGAGCTTTAAGAAAAGTTGTTAATTAAAACTTAGGATCCCCAGGTGGATAAAAAAGGCCACAGGACAGTGAGTGGTTACAAATAGTCGTTGATGAGAAGCCAAGGACAAATCTGAAAGAGAGACGCATAAATTATTCAGCAAAAGGGGAAAATGCAGACAGTTATTTCTCTTTAACCAAAATGTGGGCTCTGTGGAGACAGAAAACTCAGGGTTACCTTATACTTGGCGTGGTGCCCAGCCCTTAATAGGTACTTAATCAATATTTGTTTGTTTAATCCAATGTATCCCTGAATAGCTAACAAGAATTGTTAGGAGAACGTAAGTAGTCATATTAAATGTAGTAGCCTGAAGTCAAAAGAGGCTAAAATGTAAGGGATTGCTAATAGTTTTAGTTTGGAAAAAGCCATTGATCTAAAAGAAATGAGATAATTAACTTCACTCAGTGAGTTTGGGCTCTGTAGACATTAATAACATTTATCCTGATATGCAATAGCAATAGGAAATATACACATATACATACATGTGCATAGGTAAACACATGTATACGTTTGTATGCACATGTACATGTAAAAGTATAGATATTTGCTTTATGGTCTTTATAGTGTCTGTTGGTATGTTGATGTCCTGTAGCTACTTCTTTCAGTCTGTGAGCATTTTGAAATGAAATATGTGGCAGAAGTTTCCCAGGTTGAAGGGGGCTACGTGGGAGGTTGGAACACAGAAAAGGTCCTAAAATGCTAGGGACGTGTCCGCAGTAAGTTGGATGATCCATTTGCCAACCTGAGTTTTTCAATGATTGCTTCCAAGTATAGAGATAATACCTAGGGACTGCATAAAAATGCAAAAACTTATTTTAAGACTTGTCTAAACTTTTAAACGCCTATCCATATTTCCTTTGAAAGGATAGAACTTTGTGCCTATTAGCTCTCTGGGTTTTGCAGGTACGTAGATGAAACGTGCAATCTTTTTTGTATTTTGAAATGTCATGCACAACTGGCTCTTAACGAAGATTCATTTATGCTTTTCATACAACTAAGGATGGTCATATGAAAAGGACCCATTACTGTTAATGGAAGTTTCCAGGCCTTTGGAAATCAATGAGCATTGATAGGATCTACAATTAGAATTCTCTCAGCCGTTTTTATTTAGCTGTGTTTCCAATGATGATCTTTTTTGCCTCGAATGCTGTTTGACATTGATGGTTGGTATCTGGTGATGGGTCTGAGGTTGCAACATTAACAGGTGTAAGTATTTCTTTCCTCTGTTTCAGCTGAGAAATTTTGAGAGTGAAATATTCACAGCCATTAAGAGACCTGCAATTTAATTTATCATCATGCTTATTCTGTAGTTCACGTTAAGTCCAGACTACTGAAGGAACTGAACAAGTGGACTCTAGCCATCAGAGAGTTGGCCATGGTGTTGATCATGGCATCTCAGGATGCCCAGAACTTCTTCCAGCCTTTTGCTTCCTGGATATCCCGAGTTTATGAAGCTCTCCAGCAAGCAGGAGATACATTATCTGCTTCCCTTGTTCTCTTAACCAGAAAAGACTCTAAATTGAATGACAAGCTAGACCAGGATTTAGATGATACTCAGATTCAGGAAACTTACTTTGAAGATGAAGAACAAGACAATGATTGTAGTCAAGAGGATGTCAACTCCTTGTTTCTTGAAGAGGATCATTTCTCATGTGGTAATAGTGATTTTCCAGACTCTGTCCAAAATTCAAGCCCCAAATTTAGCCAACATGCAACAGACTCATATTCTGTAATATCCAAGTGGCCCAGTCAGACCCTGGATGGCCCAAATTCTCCACGTGTGCTTTCTTCTATTGTTGAGGAAGAGCATCACCTTGAAAAGCAAAGATGTGGCCTTCAACACAACTTTGACATTCAGCTCCCTGGCACTTTAGGAAAAGGTGATGGAATAAAGCAAGGTAAGTTAGCCAGTATCATCTTTTCTGGATTCTTCCAAAGGACATTTCTTCTTATTTTACTTTGGCTTCCTTTTAGTTATCATACTGATTTAATTTTTCTCCTCCTTATACTTCCCCTCACCTTCTGATTGTGAGATATATCCCATAGGAATATTTTCAGTATATAAAGCTTTGGAAGATCCATGTTTGTGGGCTCCATATTCCAAAATAATAGCTTTGAGCAAGTGAAATGCTGAAAATAAATCTGTGAATTCTGTTTGAGAAGCCCCTGTGCACATGTCATGCTTTTTAAAATATCTTTTAAAATGTTCTTTTTTTCCCTCTAGGTTAGGAATTTCTAGATGTTACTATATTATTCAGTGTGAAATCCTGTGCAAAAAGCCATGCTTGTTGCAGAATTTTTAGTTGATAACACTCCAAGAACACTTCTCACAGTGTTTCACTGAGACATGATGTGAGATGACAGTAGATAGGAAATCTTTGAAACAGGAAAAGCTTTGATTTTCTTTTAGCCTTGAATGATATATACACATTTAATTAAAGCTGCCTGTAAAGCTTTATGCTGTCAGAACTGAGCATATATCAGGTCTTCAGTAAATGCATAATGATTATGATAAAAATGTAATTAACTCTGTAAAAGTAGCTGTTGTGTGTTCCAGCATGAATTGCTCATGGTTCTGATATTGTAACCTGATATAGACGATGGAGAAGGGGGCTGGGATGTGTATGATTTGTGGTTGTTATGCATGTATATCTTGCAGGGGTTTGTGGATCATCCTGTGATACACAAAGTCATTAATTCCTTTCCTATTGAAGGGAACAAACTTTTCTGGAATAATTCATAGAATTTTTCAGTGAATTCTCTTAGCTCTGTATTTTCAGGGAAGTGTCTTTTATAGATACATGAAGTCTTGGTAAAAGGAAAAATAATTTCATATTCTTTTAAAGATTTTCTTTTCCTTCCTTCCTTCCTTCCTTCCTTCCTTCCTTCCTTCCTTTTTATCTCTTTCTTTCTTTCTTTATTTAATTTACCTGGTAAATTACACATTTTTGCAATTTTCAGTTTCTGAAAATTATCTGTGGAGATTATTCTAGAAATTTTGGGCTACCAGTGGAATTTTTTTAGATTTAAATAGAAATTTCTATCCCTACTTTAAAAAATGCTCACAAAATTTGAACTGTATTTGAAATCAGCATCATCTTGACTTAATAGATGTTTAACACTAATCTCATTAATTTTTGTAATTGTAAATGGCAGTAAAATGGCAGTGCTTGTTTGTCTATTCAGGAGATGTTCGTTTGCTAATTAAAGCTGGCAGTTAGGGACCACACTATTGATTGGTCTCTGTGTTCTTAGCAAAAGTGACCACAGTGTTAGATGCATAGTAGGACATCACATAATGATTAATGATGGAACAGTGTCAAGCAAAGCTCAGAGCTCTAAGATATAGATACTGTTGTTATTCTCACTTCATAGTTGAGAAATAAGAAGCTTAGAGAGTTTGAGAGCATACCCCAAATCCACATGGGAATCTGTTTCTAGCGTTTACACATGCATAGACTTTCTCATATCTTCCTTTCTAAAAGTATGATTTACATATAATAAAAATCATACTTAGGGTGCAGTTCTGTTTTTTGTGACAAATAGGCTCATAATGACCACATTATTATTTTTTTGGGGGGTGTACCAGGGATCGAACTCATGACCTCACGCATGCCAGGCAGGTGCTTGTGCCATTGAGCTAAATCCCCAGCCCTGACCACATTATTGAAGACTAACCCTGTTCCATTATCACAAAAAATTCCTCCACATTGTTTTGTGGTCAGTTTCCCTATCTCCAGCCCCTGACAAATGCTAATATGTTTGCTGTCTCTGTTCTTTTTATCTTTTTTAGAATGCCATATAAATGGAATTATACAACTTTCAGCCTTTCAAGTCTGGCTTCTTTCATTTATTGCAATTCATTTGCAATCCATCCATGTTACTTTGTGTTCAAGTACTTTGCCTTGGATGAATGCACAAGTTTGTTGATTGATTTATCAGTTTAGGGATTTTTGAATGTCTCCAGTTTTATTTAGTACCCCGGATCAATACCTGTGATTTTCTTTTCTTGACTGATTACGTTGGGTAGGAACTCTATTAATGTTAAGTAAGAATGGTGAGATTGGATAAGCATAGGTATACCTATTTTTATATATGAAAAGATTTTATGCCATTCCAGTTTTCTGAGAGTTTTTATCAAAAAATGAGTTTTGAATTTGGTTAAATATTGTTCTGTATCAACTGAGAGAATCATATGATGTTTCTTGTTTTACATGTTGCAGTGAATTACAGTGATTAATTTCCAGATATTGATCCAGCCTAACATATCTTGCATAAAATCCACTGGTCATAATATGTTATTTTCATGTATTGCTGAAATTAATATGATAGTATTTTACTGAGGATTTTAAAAAATGTATTGCCATTAGGGAAAGTTATCTGTAGTTTTCTTGTTATGTCTTTGTCTTGTTTTGGTATCTGGGTAATGCTGACTTCAAAAAATGAGTTATGAAGTATTTTTCCTTTCCTGTAGTCCAGACTACACAAACCATTCTTTTCGAGGAACTAACAGAGAATTAGTAGTAATGTGTCTTGCATACTTATACATACATACATACATACATACATACATACAGTTGTATGTGTATACCTGCATACATATAATCTGTTCCTTTCTTCCATTTCCTCTTTCCCCTATCCCAGCTGTTCTTTAATTTTGAGCACTTTCTTGCTCTGTCATTATTACAATATCTGTTGTACACTTTGGCTCTTATTACTTGTTCATTTTCTCATTTTTATTGTTTATTTTTATATGAGGGAGGTAATACTATATTTACAAATGTGAGTCTGATTTATTTCACTTAAGAGTATAGTCTCAACTTGCCTCCATTTACTTATAAAAGCCTCAAGATCATCCTTTTTTATAGCTGATTAATATTCCATTGTATAAAAATACCACGTCTTTTTCATCCATTCTGCAATTGATGGGCATCTTGACTGTTTCCAAGATTTAGCTATTACAAATTGTGCTGCTATAAACATGGGTGCACATATATATCGCTGTGACGCATGACACTTTCATATTTTCTGGGAAAATACCCAGAAGGGGAGTAACTGGATTGAACAGGACTTCCAATCCTAGTTTTTTGAGGAATCTCCATACTGATTTCCACAGTAGTCACACCAGTCTACACTCCCACCAACAGTGGAGAAGACTTCCTTTTTCCCACAGCCTTGCCAACATTAGTTATCAGTTGATTTATTGATGGCAGCCATTCTTTCTGGAGTGAGATGGAATTGCAATGTTGTTTTAATTTGCATTTCTTGAATGACCAGTGATGTTGAGCATTTTTTCATGTATTTGTTTGCCATTTGTAGTTCTTCATCTGAGAAGTACATGTCCATCTCAGATGCCCATTTTTGGATTGGGTCTTTGAATTTGGGGGAGCCTGATATTTTTCAATTCTTTCTGTGTCCTGGATATAAGTCCTTTATCTGAGGGACAGTTGGCTAGATTTCTTTCCAATTCTGTGAGTTTTCTTTTCACTTTATTGGTGATTTCTTTTGAAGTGCAAAAGCTTTTTAACAAAATGAGATTCTAGTTGTTGATTCTTTGAAGTACTTCCTGTGTGGTTTGCATTTTGTTCATCAACTCTTTGCCTACCCTTGTGTTTTCAAGATTCCTACCTACCTTGTCTTCCAGTAAATTTAGTGTCTCTATTTTAATATTTAGATCTTTTATCCATTTTGACTTTAATTTAGTGTATGGTGATAGACATGGGTCCAGTTTCAGTCTTTGGCATGTGGAAAGCCAATTTTTTTTGGCACCATTTATTAAAGAGGCTATCTTTTTTCCAGTGAACATGTTTAGCCCCTTTGCCAAATATAAGGTGGCTGAGTGTCTTTGTAGTTGTATTCACATCTTCTAATCTGTTCCCTTGATCCTCCAGCCTACTTTTTTTTTGCCAGTACCATGCTGATTTTATCACTGTAGCTTTGTAGTATAATTTCAAGTCAAGAATTGAGATGCCTCCTGTCTTGCTTTTGTTGCCCAGAATTGCCTTTGCTATTCTAGGTCTCTTCTGGTTCCAGATGAATTTTAGGAATGTTTTCTCTAGATCTGTAAGGTATGTTAATGGTATTGTGATTGGAATTGCATTAAATCTGTATAACAGTTTTGGGAGTACGGGCATTTTCACAATGTTGGTTCTTAACCAAGAGCAAGGGATATCTTTCCATTTTCTAACATCCTATTCAATCTCCTTTTTTAGAGTACTATAGTTTTCAGCATATAGGTCTTTTACATTCTTTGTTAGGTTGATTCTTAAGTATGTCATTTTTTTTGGATGCTGTTGTGAAAGGTGTTATTTCCATAATTTCTCTCTCAGTGAGTTTGTTGTTTGTGTATAGGGATGCTATTGATTTTTGAGTGTTGACTTTGCATCCAGCTACACTGCTGAATTTGTTTATTAACCCTAGTAGCCTTTTTGATAGAGTTTTTAGGGTCTTCTACGTAGATTATCATGTCATCTGCAAATAGTGATAATTTAAAGTCTTCCTTTCCTATCCTTATTCCTTTTATTTCTCTCTCTTGTCTGATTGCTCTGGCTAATGTTTTCAGAACTATATTGAATAGAAGTGGTGATAGTGGACTCCTTGTCTTGTTCCTGATTTTAGAGTGAAAGCTTTCAGTTTTTGTCCGTTTAGTATAATGTTGGCTGTTGGTTTGTCATAGATGGCTTTTTATCAGATTGAGGTAGATACCATCTATTCCAAGTTCCTGTAAGATTTTTATCATGAACAAGTATCAGACTTTATCAAAAACTTTTCAGAGAGAGACAAAAATGATGACAGTTCCCAGAAAGCAACAGAAAGAAAACAACAGGCAAGGCAAGCAATTAAATGAGGAGGGAAAGCAGGAAACCAACAACAGGAAAATAGCATGACAAAGTTAAACCAGTGAGTATCCATCAATGTTAATGGCTTCAATTTACCAATTAAAAGAAATGGGCTGACAGAATGGATCAAGAAAGAGAATCCAATGATATGCTGTATACAAGAAACTCATATGACTCAAAAGGAGACTCATAGACTAAACGTCAAAGGTTAGAAAACAGTATTCCATGCGACAGGAACCCAGAAACAAGTGGACGTCGATATTCTGTTTGTAGACTGTGTAAACTTCAAATCAAAAATGATTAAAAGAGATAAAGAAGGTCATTACATACTTGTTAGGGGAAAAGTTCAAGAGGAAGAGCTAAATCATAAATATATATGCACCGAATAAAGAAACACCCAACTATATAAGACAAATACTAATAGACATGAAAAACCAAATATGCAATAACATAGTTGTAACAGGGGACCTTAATACCCCATTGTCACAAAGAGATAGACCAACTAGATAAAAAGCTGGCAAAGAAATAATAGAACTGAATCAAACCTGTGAACAAATGGACTTACTAGGTGTTTACAGAGTGTTCCACCCAACAACATCAGAGTACACATTTTTCTCAGCTGTATGTGGGACATTCTCTAAAATAGACCATATATTAGAACATGCTTCAGTAAATGCAAAGAGATTGAAATTATCCCATGCATATTATCTCATCACACTGCACTGAAATGGAAATCAATGGCAAAAGAAACTGCAAAACCTACATAAACACATAGAAATTAAATAACAACCTCTTGAACAACCAATGGGTTACAGATGAAATTGAAGAAGAAACTAAACAATACTTAAAATTCAATGAAAATGCAGATACAACACGCTGAAACTTGTGGAATGTAATGAAAGCAGTCCTAAGAGAGAAATACATAGCAATAAATTGTCACATCAAAAAAACAGAACAAGCACAAATAAACAACCTAATGCTACACCTCAAGCTTCAAGGAAAAAAAAAAAGCAAGTAAAACCCAAAGCTCATAGAAGAGAGGAAATTATAAAGATCAGAGCAGAAATTAATGCAATTGAGACTAAGAAAACAATACAAAGAATTCATGAATCAAAGAGTTGTTTCTTTGAGGGAATAAACAAAATTGATAAACCTTTAGCTAACCTTATCAAGAAAAAGAAAGAAAAAACTCAAATTCATGCAATAAGGAATAAAAAGGGAGAAATTGCTACAGATCCCATAGAGATTCAGAAGATTATGAATAACTACTTTGAAAATCTTTACTCACATAGGGTGGAAAACACAGAGGAAATGGACAAATTCCTAGAAAGCTGAATCAAAAAGATACAGCAATTTTTTGAGACTTCTTTTTAAATTTTATTTTAAAAAGTATAACAGAATAAAAGCAATCAAAACAAGCCAGTGTAAGAGATACAGAACTTCAAAACATTATGAAATCAACAGTAGTTACCATAATGCTCCTTGATGTCTTCAAAATAATTGCAGATAACTTCAGACATAGTGTAAGTCAAACAGAACAGAATAGAATAGAAACAATAAAGACAAAACAATGAATGTGATAAAGAACTTCAAAACCAGGCAATAGTAAATCCAAAATTGCTACCATAATATATCTTGCTATCCTTGAAATAACAGATATAACAATTTTGAATAACCCAATATCAGCTACTGAAATTGAAAACGTGATTTAAAACTTACCAACAAAGAAAAGCCCAGGTCCTGATGGATTCACAGCTGAATTCTACAAGAAATTTAGAGAAGATTTAATGCCAATGCTACTCAAACTCTTCAATGAAATTGAAAGAAAGCAATCCTTCCTAACTCATTGGAGGCAAGTATTACTCTGATACCAAAGCCAGAGAAAGACCCAATGAAAAATGAGAACTATAGGCCAATCTCCCTAATGAACATCGATGCAAAGATTCTCAATGAAATACTGGCAAATAGAATGCAGCAAATCATCAAGAAGATTATACATCATGAGCAAGTGGGATTTATTCCAGGAATGCAGGGATGGTTTTACATCAATAAATGTAATACACCACATCAACAGAGCCAAAGACGAAAATCACATGATCATCTCAATAGAGACAGAAAAAGCTTTTGATAAAGTCCATTCTTTTGATTAGTGTTGGCATTATATATTCTTTTCCATTCTTTAGATTTAAATTACTTTATAGTTTTGGTGGGTTTTTATACATAGTATAGAATTAGGTCTTAATTTTTAATCCTAACAATCTTTCACTTTTAATAAGTATGTTTTGACTGTATTCAATGTAATAAATGATAGTGCCTATTCTGTAATCTTACTAGGTGTTTCTATTTGTTTCATTTATTCTTTAACTCTTTATCCTAACTTTTCTTCTTTCTTTTGGATATAGTGTTGTTATAATTCTATGTCATACCCACTCTGGGCTCATTTTAAAAACTGTTTAAAAGCTATCCTTAAATTTCAATATAAATCTTTAATTAAAATCTATATTGAAATAATATTGTAGTATCTCATATGTAATATGATGCTGCTGCAAGAGAATAGTCTCAGTTTTTCCTTCATATCCTTTATTAATGTCATATTTTATTTTTACACATAAAGAATATATTTTAGGGAACTATCTTATAGCTTGTAACAAGAAGCATGTATAATACAATATGAACATACAAAGAGAAACATTTGGCATTATTTTGTCATTGTGCCACCAAAACTCTATGCCATGAAGAGTCTTTGACAGGTGTCTGGTGTTCAGGGGGGCTTTACCTTGTTAAAGCCAGGTGGAGTAGTAGTCCAGGTTCGCCTCTTAACCTCCTTGACACTTGAAAGACTGTATCTCATTAATGGAGGGTTGGGATGGTAGTTTTGTCTCCTCCTGTAGTTTCCACTGACTGTGAGGTGGAAGTGGCTTCAGTGGCTGCTGACAATCTCAGGTCCCCACTTAGTGACCACTGAAGTGGAGAAGAGAGGGGTGCATTGTTGCTTCCAGGTTGGCATGGAGGACCTGGTCCCATCTGGTCTCCACTGACACTGTGGGAGTGGAGCCTGACCACGACTGGCCTTCAAGATAAAGTTCTACTCTCCCACTTGCCCTCCTTGGGAACCCCCAGGGAGGGTACTGGGGAGCCTCATCACCAACTCATGGGGGTGGACATCTGGGCTCTCTTTGTGGCTTCTGTTGTCGTGGGTGAGAGGGACACAGTTTTCTGTGCCGTTTGGCTGGAGTAGAGAAGTTGTTGTCTAAAAATGTTCTACTTTGCCAGACTGTCCCCTGGCTGGTCCTTTGCAGGAGAGAGAGCAAGCCTTTCTTGAGAATGGTTTTGTGTATGCCCGTTAGCATTTCAGGATTGCCAACTTCTTCAATTTCAAGTCAGGGATATGTTAGATAAAAGAACGTAGGGAATTTAGCATGGTGCTGGTCTGTAAGCACAAAGGTCCTAGCTGGTCTGACTTCTTCTGGGCATCTTAAGTCTTCTTATCTTTGTTTTATTTAAAGTATAGAACTTGGGTTGTGCTGTATTTTGTGGGGGGGGGAATAGGGAAAGTGTGTTTATTCTATCTTCCCAGAAGTGAACGTCTTTAAATTAGTCCTGAACAGTGTTATGACTTTAAACCCCATCCGCATCCTTCCATTTTACAGGGACAAGAGCAACAGAAAATGTTACAGGGTGGCCTGTATGTGGAGGTAGACAGAAGAAGGAATATCTTTTGCTAAAGAGAGGTGTTGTATGATGTGGACTCTCTTAATCAGGTACGCATTGTGTGCCTACACTGGGGTAATGACCAATGTACATGAGATAAATCATAGGCCTCTTTCTTAGACTCTTGGAAACCTTGTATTGCTTGTTTAGTCTGTTCTGGAGGATGCTCTGTCTCTTTGGTGGCAGTGGGAATTGGAATTGTGCATAGGCTTAGAAGGAAATATTCTCATTTGCTCAGTTCACTCACAACTTGTGGATGAAGGAGCCTTACTAAGTTGACCCTAGGGAACTTCCATTTTTCTCTTTCTTCCTGATATGAAATAGGTCACTAATTTACTCTAAATGCCTTATAGCCTTAATAAACAATCTTGTTCCTCTCTTCCCCTGAAATATTTAAATACGCTGTGAGCCCTAGGAGAGTAGGCCATGCGAGTGGACTCCAAGCTGTATGGATGCTGAAACACCCACAAGATTTTAAAAACTGTTTCAAAATTTTGCCTGTATGTTCACAGTCTTAAAGAATTCTCAGGTACTCTTTTTTGTTCATACCAAGAGGTCATGTAAGGGCTGCTTTGCAGTCAATTGAAGGGAGGTATTTGAAGATACATAAGGAACAGGCATCATTTTAATCAGTGATTTATGTGCACTTTTAAAAAAGCCTTGTCAAGCCTGCTTTTTCTCATTTAATCTTGAATTCTTTTCATAATGTTGTAGCTTGATTTTATGTTCCTTAATGTGCCATATTTTTCTCCACAATAGATTTTAAGCTAAATTGGCCCAAAACAAGAGGGATGCTGAATGCTTTTTGTAACCATGGAAACATTTCTAGGCACTTACTGAGGACCTGGTTGCCAATAGTAATGTAACAAGAAAATAGATACACTTCATTTAGCAGTTGCTGATGATTAAGAGACAGAAAGACTACTTATAGTGCCATCCCAAGATAGGCTTTTTGGTTTAGAGACCCAAATCCAAAGCACCAATTTCTCAGTTGAGAAGCAGCTAAATGACACCTTTGATATGTTATGGAAAGGAGTTTATTGCATTTAAAAATCATCTTTATTTTCAGTTTTTCACATCAGATTGTTTTTGAGGCTGTCTTTTTAACCACATATATTTGTTTCCAAGAAATATGCTCCTAATTTCCTGAAATAGCCTGCTAATGGAATTAATGCATTTTGGGTATGTTGGCATACAGGACTTTAGAAACAATTTTGTCTAGATGGATGTCTCAGTTACTTTCTCATGGCTGGGACAAAATACCTGACACCCAGAAGATAAAGGAAGAGAGTTTTATTTAGGTTCACAGTTTGAAGAGGTTTCAGTCTATAGTTGTCTGGTTCTAAGATAGGGTGGCATAGCAGAGGAGAAACTGTTGAAGGCATGGCAGGGAGGAAGCAGAAAAGGATTAAGGCAGATGAATATAACCATATATCCAGGTGACACCCACAGTGACTCACCTCTTCCCGTCAGGCTTCACCTCCCAGCTGTAAACCCATTTTTGGACTAATCCACTGTTAAGTATCACACACCCATTATCCAGTCACCTCCCCAAAGGCCCACCTAAGGGTCCATGGCTTTGAGGGGATGGTTAATTATAAATCACAACAATAGAATATATTTATGAAATAGATTTTGAAATTAGTATGATGTAATTTGACTTTTCAGCAAGGTTACTCTACAAGGTCAGTGTCACATGGAAGGGAAAATCCTAATGTCTTTACCTGCTGGTTGATTTCCACCCATTGGGGGTTGAAAGTATTTTGTCCTTGACATTCTTGGGATTCCTGGTAGCAGTTAAGATTAAATGGATCTGACTTAATTGCTTTCTTCCTTGGTAAGACACAATACCTAACACTCAAAATTTAAATGAGGAAACGTTTATTTTGGCTCATAGTTTGTAGAGGTTTCAGTTAGTCTGCTGGCTCCAAGGCAGGACTGCACAGCACAGGTGCCTGGTAGAAGAAAAATGCTCATGGCATGGCAGAGAAGAAGCCAGGAGAGTGTCAAGCGGGGAGCCAAGAACACAGATATAAACTTCTGAGTTGTGACCAGGTCTCACCTCCCAGCTGCAGGTAAACTGCAAGTTCCATAATCTAGTCATCCTCCAAAAGTCCCACCTATGAACCCATGAGGCTTTGGGGAACAATTTAGATCTAAACCATAATAGAATCAGATGATATAATGTAGCCAGTTCATAAGCTCTGCAGGTTTCATTTGTTTTCTACAGGATGTGCTACTGGATGTGAAATGTTGCACTTTGCTTGCCTTTCTTCTGTAACTTTGTTTTTCTATTGCACAAGTGCTTTCTTAAAAGTAATCCTTGAGAGGTGCAAATTAAAACAACACTAAAATTCTACCTAACTTCAGAAGGAATGGCCATCATTAAGAAATAAATTGATAACACATGCTGGCAAGGCTGCTGCGTAAAAGGACTCCTTCTATATTGCTGGTGGGAATGTAAATAAGTACAACAACTATGAAAATCAGTATGGAGATTCCTCAAAAAACTAAACCTGATAATTCCATTTGACCCAGTTTACCATGGGAAAATTGATGAACCTTGAGACCAGAATATTAAGTGAAATAAATTAGACACAGAAGGACCAGGAGTTTGGCTCAGTGGCTTAAGCACCTGCTTGGCAGGCACGAGATTGTGAGTCTGATCCCCGGTGCTGACAAAAAAAACTAGACACAGAAGCTTAAATATCATGATTTCTCTTGTAGGAGAGACCCAAAATATAAATACATTAAAGACCATAATAAAAGATGAATAATAATATTGCATGAAGCAGGTGGCCTTTGAAAGGTCTTCAACAACCCCCTGAATCCCCCTAGATATCTCCGTGCTCCTCACCTTCATTCTCATGAAGAGTGGAGAAGTGAGGTAAAGGTGGCTCAGAGCCAAAGGCCCTGAGAATGAGGAACTCATGTTCCCCAAAGAAGGAAGTCAGAAGTGAAAGTAATGTGAAGTAGAAGTTTATTTATGAGGTTGTGAATGCCAGGATCAGCTGCCAAGCAACAGGTTGCACTACAAGGCAGGTGGAGTTTGACCAAATTTCCTCAGGGTGAGGGGACCACTGTAATCATACTTAGAGGGGTAAGCTGGTTTCTAAAAATAACTGTTTCACTGATTGGTATAATCCAGGCTAATCAGAGTCTTAGCCTTTGTTTTGGAATTGAGGAACAGATCAGGGAACTAATGAGGCACATAATGAATACATGCAATAATTTCATAAGAGCTAGTTTCCCCAAGCATGTGACATATTATATAAAGTACATAGCTGCTGCTAATGATAAACACATAATCATCAGCCATCAGGCCATGTCCTACATCTCCCCTACCTACCTCTTCCTCTAACTGTCCTTACAATAGAAACCAGGGAGATATATTTTTTGCAAAAGGAAAAGGGGCCAAGAAATGAAAGGAGGATGGAGGGGAAAGAGAGGAAGGGGATGAAAAGATATTAAAATTTGTTATGTGCATATACCAACTCTCCATGATGAGTGCAATCATTGTGTACTGCAAATGTGTACTCATAAAAATAAAAATTAAAGATACATTTCCAGAGAATATTTTTTATCCACTTGTTTATAACCTAAGAGCATATAAATGATGCACCTAGCAACCATCTCACCATAGTAAGATGGAGATTAGAATGGAATTAACCCAGGTGGAAAGACAGACAAGAAACTGGGAACGGGGGTGGTAATGGTGGTGGTGGTGGTGGTGGTGGTGGTGGAACTAGGTCCCAAAGATAGCATTTGAACTCTTAGATAAAACTCCCAAGAAACCAGATTTGTTTCTAGATTTATCAGTTACTTAAGTACACCCCCATTTTTTGTCTTTGCTTATAAAAAGCTGGGACATTCCCAACATAATTTGAGTTTAGTTCAGTTGCAGAAGTAGTATGCTTCCTGTGACATAAATAGCAGTGCCTCAAGTCTATTTTATGTCTAAATTCAACCTTGCAAAGATTGTACTAAAGATAAGAAATGTAGTTCATTTGTACCAACCCATAATCACCAAAAAGTCTCACTTTGCCTACAGATTCTAGCTTTTGCACAATTAATAGGGCTATTTTTAAATCACTGTAAAACTTTGACAATATTTTCACTGCAGTGTTAGGGAAGAGTCAGTCAGAGAAACAGAAACTATTTCAGCAGAGGGGATTTAATGTAGGGAATTAGTTTTACATTTAGTGAGTCTTGAACAAATAGAAAGACAAATGTGAAAGCAGTGCAGAAACCAGATCTGCAGGAAGCAGCTCCTAATCATCTCAGCAGCTGAGAAAGCACTGGGAAGCAGTTGAGGTTGTCAGAATCTAGAAGCTCAGGTAGTACTACAGGAGCTCAGTGAACAAGCTTCACAGAGGTGGGGATCAGATGCCTCAGGTGGGAAACTGGCTGACTGGTCTTGTTACCCTAGGGGGTTCCATGAGCCTGGGTCTAGAATTCTGAAAGGAAGGAAGAGCCTAGTACCCAAACTGCTGGTAGCAGTGTACAAGGTTTGCTGAGTGCTAAAAACAGAAGGTGTGAGAAAACAGGAAGTCTCTTCTCTCCTCCTATCATCCAATATCCTTTTATTGTTTGGTTTTATTTTGGGGGGGAGGGGCACAAAACAGGAGAATGCCCCTTCACAGAAGAGAACTGTAGTTCGCAGAATTCTAACCTCAACATCCAAAGCAAGACACAGAAGGATGAATGTGAGCTCAGAAATAGTAGTTTAAGAACCAACATGGAGCTGAAAGCATTTCTTCAGTTTTATTTCCTTAAGAGAAAAGTTACATTGGAAATAAAATAGCACCATGGTTGATACCTATGTTTGTCAGCTTTCTAGTACTGTAAAAAATACTTGAGGTAGTAAGGTTATAAAGACAAAAGGTTTATTTTAGATCCCACAGTTTTTGAGGGTTCAGTCCAAGATCAATTGACCCTATTGATTTTGAGTGTGTAACAGGAAAGGAGATCATGGCAGGCATCATATGGTGGAGCAAAAGTGTTCACCTCATGGCTGGGATGTAAAAAGAAGAAAAAAGAAGGAATTCATTCCCACTTCCTCTTCAAAGATAGCTTCAATGACCTAATGTCCTCACATTAGGCCCCACCTCTTAAAGGTTCCACCACCTGCCAATAGTGCTGACCTGAGAAAGAGTGTTTAACACACTGGCCTTTGGGGGACCTTCTAGATTTAAACTATGGCAACTCCTGACTGAATTATCATTAGCCTCCTCTAGTAAACCTAGTATGTTTTAATGTGGAGTACCAGAGATGAATTTCAAGATGTTCATGAACACATGACATTTCATTATAAAGATAAATACATCTCCAGAATGTATCTTTCTGGATAAGTTCTTAACTTTCATTACCATTTAAAAGGGACCTGCAAACACCCTAACATTTGATATCACTGCCCCATGTTCTTGGTCATTTGTTCATTATTTAAACTTGATGTGGAAAACATAGATAACTTCTAGTAATTAGATTTTTTTAATGCCTCAAATATGCTATTAATTATAACTCTCTTGGCTACAGGGAAAAGAAACTAATTTGAATTACTTCAAGAAAAAGCAGAGGAGAGGAAGAGAATTTATTTAAAGAACCTCCACCATGGTAGAAATGACCTAGTTTAAGAAAGGGAGTTGAAATAGGACTTTCTCTTCTTATACCATATATAAATAAACTCAAATAGATGTGCTCCATGACATACTTACATTACAGAGTGACTAGTAATAGTAAAAATTGAGAAATAATGAAATTTCCATCAAATAAGAATAGATAAATGGAATTGTAATATAGTCCACTATTATGTAGCAGTTAATATCAACCAAATGTGTGGATTCGTATAGCCCAACAGCATCACATTTGGTGGGAAAGATAAACAAATTACAGATAATATGTTCAATAGTATATTATTTGTATTGTCCTGAACAGACAGGATTTTGTTATGTGCAGTTTACAAACAAAGAATAAAGCAAGCAAAAGAATAATAGCACAACTGAAAATTGTAACTCCTAAATATTGATTTAATTTTCCCTTAGTAGAAATGAAAACAAAGAGGAATTTTCAGAGAATTTCAATCCTATGTGTTGTAGATGACTTATTTAAAATAAATCTGAATTAATATGGCAAAAATGTTATGATTTAGCATTAGATCTATGACTGTGAGATTATGCTAGATTTTCTATGTTTTTGAAATATTTCATAAACATAAAAGCTAAGAAATATAAAGTACCTTCAAAACTCTATTAACAATCACCTAGATCTTCACTCAGCATAATTAACAGGTCAAAGAAAAGAGGAACTTAAATCACATTTTGAAGAATTTCCCATTATAAAGTTACTTTTCAAAAACAAGTCTGTCTTTTCTAAGCCTGGATTCAAAGGGATACTAGAAGAGAAAGAAAGGCAATTTACCAAAGAAAGAATAATGGAAAAGAGAAAGAGGAGAATAGGAGACTATGCCTATGGAACTTTAAGAATAAATAAGCAACACACAAATACATAGGTAAGAACCTCCCTTAGCAAGAAGAAATAAGACAAATTTTGAAAAGATCTTAAATTTGTGACTCCTCCCTGGCTCAAGATTCCTCACCTTTAGACTGCATAGTTCAAAAGAAAAGATGCCCATTGATATTGTTATTTTCTCAAGGGCAAGAAAAATATTTGAGTTTTATAAAATTATTATCAAGTGATTCCATTATTTAAGAAAAATTTCTGATCCCTTCATAATTGTTAAAATGGAATTTAAGCTTATTTGGAGTGCAACATGCTTCTAATTTCTCTAATCCACTCCTAATGACGGTAAGAATGGGAAAATAGCAAAGGGACCTCATTTTCTCATTTCACAACTGTATTTTAAAATATCCTAGAATTCTATCATAATAACACAAAAGATCAAAGTAAACATTAAATTCATATTTTAATCATTTGCATAAATTATATCTTTTAATTACTGTACACATAAAATTGCCTTACATCATTGAAACTTCTTGTAACAATAATACAGAAGTACAAAATAAGTAACAATGGCAATAACAGTGTTCTTACAAACCATGCCACCCTGACAATAGCAACCAAATAAGCAAAAATAATAGTCAAAGACAAACTGTATGATGATATTCCATAAGAACCAATAACCACCTTCAACCACAGATAAGATCTATTACTATGAACACTGATACACAGTAAATGTCCTCTAAATGCAACAACTATTTCTCCATTAACAATTAAAAATAATTCAACAGCAACAATTAGCTATCTTAAGATTACAAAGCTTAATGGTTACGTTGTGAAGATAAAGGAGGTGGTAAGCAGGAGAAAATTGAAAAATAAAAAAAAGAAAGATGAGAGGCAGGCAAGAAAAGTGAGAAAAAAAATCCTATTAAGGAGTAAAAGGAAATTAATACAATTAGATTGAAGTAATAGAAAATAGCAAACAAGATAAAAGGAAAAAAAGGAAAAAAACCAGCAAAATAAAGAAAAAATAAGAACAAAAAGGAATAAATTAAAAGCAAAAAGGAAAAAAACCCCCACCAAATTCAGAGAACAAAGAAAAAAGAAAAAAAAGAAAAGAAAAGAAAAGAAAAGAGAAGAAAAGAAAAGAAAAACCAACTTCTGTTTTTGAATGAGTGATTTCTTTCTCTCCAGGGTGTAGTCTTGAAATTCAGTAGATAAGGAAGAAGATAGTGAGTCACTGCTAAGATCTTTCTTTTTCCACACTCGTTGTTTTTTTTGTGTGTGTGAATGCTGGATCTTTTCATGCTGGGTATAGTCAGTCAATAGTTTCTGCCCCACAGCTGTAGTCACCGTGGTAAACTCCCACTTTCCTTGTCCTGCTGTGTACCTCAATCACAGTTTTCTCTGCCTAGCTATACAGCCTGTGGATTTGTGAGTTCCCCCTCCTACAGAGACCCCATTACCTATACAGCCCAGGATGTGGCAACTGTCTCAGTTGAGCTATATCCTTGCTCACTTTGGTAGATGGGGAAAGAATGTCACTGAGTTCTGTGCTAATGTACGCAGTGGGGATGTGGCGGGGTGGGGGTGGGTTGTCAAGCTGTCTGCTAAATGCCAGCACTTTCAGACCCAGCCCCCTCTGGGAGCCACATGTGCCAGGTCTGACTTCTCACCATGGTGGATGGGGTCCCTATGTCCCTCCTGGCTTGAGCTTAAATTTCTCAGGTCTACCGTATATGTGCTCGCTTCAGTAGTACATAAACGCAGGTCTATCATATGTCTAGCCCAGGTCTTCTCTGCAGTTGTCTCCTGGGGCTGTGTCCCACCCAGTCACTGTGGCAGGGTAGCACCAAGAACCCTGGAGTGTTCGACAGTGCTCTCTAGTTGCTCTGTAGCTCAGCCTCAAATAATTAACCCCTTCTCAAAACAGCTCCTAATTGAACCTACTCGAATATGGCAGGCACTCCACTGGACTTTCTCCCCAGCTACAACCTACCTTGTGGAAGGATCCACTTCAGGGTAAAACTCCACACTATTTTTGTAGTTTATAATAACCATGGGTTTCCGCTGGAGCCAGTGCTGTTGGCCCACTCTGCTGTCTCTCGCTGGAGCTGCCCTCCCTCTCCAGGCTTACTTTGCATCAGCAGAGACAGGCCCCCTTCCCTGAGAGTGAGGGTGAACCTTCCAGACTGCATTGTTTCTTTCTCTGTGCTATTCTTTATCTCTTTAGCTTTTCTGCAGTTTCTAATCTTCCTGTCACCTCCCTCATGATTCCTAGAGATCTACCTGTTCCCTTCTCTTCATCAAGTTGTCTTCGAGGTGTTTCAGCTCCAAGTCCCAGAGAGGCTGTACTTTGCTGCTGGACTGTATTCCAATATTTTGGTCTCCCTTTTGGAAAATTTTAATATGTCATGGAATTTGTTCTAAGTGGCTTGATTTACTTGCTTTGACTTGAAATATGTTACAAACACTAGCAATCACTGAAGTCAGGAAAATGTAATTGGTCAGGCCTAAGTCATAGGCTGTTTCTGGAGCTGGAAGTAGAGTGAACCTTACTGGATATGTGGAATGAGAATGGAGGAAAAGTGTTGTACCAGAAGAAAGCAAGATTCTAGAAAGTTGAAGGGATGTAGGGTGACAGAAAAAGAGATGTTGGGTAGCTCTATTAGAGGAGTTTGTACTTTTCATGGGTGTATCTAAGGCTTGTCCATTGTGTGTTGATTGTAAGCCTCTGTCAAGGAAAAGCTTAGATTCCTTGTGTCATCACTTATGCCGTATGTCACCACAGATGCCATCTGCTTCTGAGTGCTTATGGATACATGTCTGGCAAGAGTCAGGTAAAGCAATATTTTGTTTGATGTCATGCATGTTCTGTCACTGCTAATTTAGGGGTTTTTTTTTTGTGTGTGTGTGTCTGTGTGTGTGTGTGCCTTGAATGCACAGCAATCCTTCTGCCTCAGCCTACCAAGTGCTAGGATTACAGGCATACACCACCATGCCTGGCCTATCACTGCTGATTTAGATCACAACTTCTCTCCTGGATATTAGAAAATCTTGCTAACTCAGTGATGCCAAACCTTTTAGAGACTGAGTGCCCAAACTGTAACCCAAAACCCACTTATTTATTGCGAAGTGCCAACACTGCAATTAAATCTGAATATTGACTGCCTATGTGTAAGTTCCAAGGAGTTGTGCCTAATGAGTGGTGGCTTATGACATCATCCCCTGGTGCTGCTGCTCCTTTCTAAACATGTGCATGGCCTGTATCTACTGTTATCTGATGCTTGGCTGCTGGGCGATGCTGGGGCAACTCGGCTTGCATGCTAGTGGAGAGGTCCCTGCATGCCCACTGTGGCAGGTGTACCATAGGTTTGCCACCACCACCCTAACTCATCTTTTTTGCTGAAAAACTGAAACGGGTATGTATTAGATAGCTATTATGACATAGTATATTAGAGACTTAGTTGCTTAAAACAGTGGGGGCTCTTTCCCTGTTTCTGTGAGGCCAGAAGTCCAGGTATGTGTTAGCCAAGTCTTTTTCTCACGTCTCACAAGGCTGCAATTAAAGTATGACTGGGCTGCATTCTTATTTGGAGGTTTGACTGTGGCAAAATCACTTCCATGCTCTCTGAAGTTGGAAAAGGATTGAAGTTCTTGCAGGTGAAGACCCAGGGCTCTAGCTTTCTTGCTGGCTAATGTTTGGCAGCTGTTTCAACTCCTAGAGGGTCCCTGTGGTACCTAGAGGCTGCCCACACTTCCTTGTGCAGGCTGGTTGCTTACTTCATCAAGCTCTAGTCTGATAACAGTGGAAATCTCAGATTTTGCAACACAGTCATGGGTGTGACACCCTATCCCCTTTGCCAAAACTACTGATGAGAGGGAAATCACAAATCCTATTAATAAAGGGATGGATATTACACAAAGGAGTGAACATTAAAGTTGGGATTTTTGGGGGCCTGCCTACCAGAGGATCCTAGATTGGCCATTTAAATACATAAAGGCCATAAAGGGTGGAAGCTACTCACATTTCTTTACACAAATTATTTGCTTTTACATCTAGGCAATGGCTACTTTATTTTGGCTGCTTTTCAAATGGTACATTGTTCTTAGGAAGATTTTGATTATAGAAGCTAAGTCTATGGACCCAAATTGATTTTGAAATTGTAGCACATGAAGGGAAGCCAGCCTCACAGGGAAACTCATCACTGGCACATGCTTTCTCATGGAAAGTCCCCAAGAAGATGGGAGACCTTGCCAAGCGTTCTTATGATTTAGTAGAGCACACTGGATAAAGAATTTCTCAATTGTCAGTATCAGTGATCATAAATATAACATTGATGGGAATTCACTAAATTGTAACTTTAACTATCTTCTTTTTATAAACATTATTTTCTTTAATTGTAATAATGATTTTTGCAATATGTTCAGTTCCCCTATCCAGTAAAGAAACTGGGCTTCATACCATATGTATCTGCCCCGAAACATCAAGGCCTTTCCTCACGGGAGCCATTATCCCCCAGATGACTGGGAAGTTTTCCCATCTCCAGTGCATTTCCTTGATAAGAAGCCCAGCCCACAAGCAGTTACTTCCAGCCAAGAGATGCCTTGACATTATAGTTTTTGATAGCAAACTTATAGTGCCCAAGTTGAATTTAAGGAATTTATGGGAAGATGGGCTGTATTTGGTGTCTCCATTTTCCTACGTCTATTTTCTCCTTCACTCATTGCCATGTGTCTTCTCTTCTATCATGGCAATGAATGTGGTCTTTTTTGGATTTCCAGTGACCTGCTAAATTGCTTAATCATATAATCAGCCTTTCATTTTACTTGACTTATTTCAGCAGTGAAAATTATTGAGTTATCTTCCATGAAGCCTGGGTTCTTGAGTTCATTTGTTCCTGGCTTTCCATTTGTCACATCTCCTCGTTCATCTTCCTCTGTTTTTGAAATATTTACTTCTGTCTTAAGCACTCTTCCATGACTTCCAGTACAAGGTCTTCACCTCTCTTCTGGATTTCTCTTGTGTGTTCTGGACTCAAATATTCAATTGCCTTCATTTGGGTGCCACTATATACCTGGTGTCAACATGTTTAAAGCATAACCAACTATTTTCCTTTCTTATGCCAGCAGTAGAAACTCAGTCATCAAATAAGATTTAAGTTCTTGTCAATCCTTATCCCTCATAGCTCCCCTATACTATCTTTATTTTGATCAGCATATACTGAATTCTGTTGATTCTGCCTCTGCTATTTATCTTGTAATAAGCAACTTCTCTCTATATCCAGTACTTTCATGCAGATATATATCTCTTCTGCTTGGGCCATTTCAATAGCGTCCTAAGTGGTCTCTCTAGTTTTATGTTGTTTTCATCTTGTATCAGTTCTCCAAGTTCCCCTCAGAATGCTCACTTTAAACTCTGTATCGAGTATCATATTTTCATTTCAAAGAAAGCTTTTCATGACTTTACACACATAGCCTCTAATGATTTGGGCTCATTGACTTCTATCATCTTAAAATACTAAGCACATTTCACTTCTAAAACCTTTGGTTCCCTATCCTTATTTTTGTGCCTATTTGGTGATGCTGTAAAGAGTTTAAAAGGCAGGCAGAGTTTTCTTATCACCCAAGACTCATCTTAAGAAGCATATGTTCTTGGAAGCTTTACCTATTTTCTTTCTCCAGCCTCTGGCATACTTTCTCCCTCCTGTCCTTTTTCTGGCAGGTAGCTACTTCCTCTTCAGTGTTGGAGTAGCATCTTACACTTCTCGAGAATATAGATTTTATATTTCACTGAAGTTTTTTTAAAATAAATGTACCCATCTAAGTCTGTAGATTCTTTAATGGCGGGAGCTTGTGTGTTTTTTGTTTAAACATTTAAATTCTCATTATTTAGCATAATATCAGCTTCTTGAAATAAAAAAGAATGTCTTAATGAGCAAACAAACTCAAAAAGCAGTCACCGCTTGATCTCATCATGTTCAGAAAAGTGATCAGTCTGTAAATATCCTATAAGTAATTATGTGTGACAGAGATTGGAAGAATGGACCAATGGCATTCTCCAAGATTCTTAGCATTTTTGGCACTCTGTATTTGTCTTGAAAGTCATAAGGCAAAAGTGCAATATCTTAGTATTTGACTTGATTTTATCTATCAAGCATGAAGAAACACTTAAAAGTGTGATGATCTTGAGTGTGTTTGTCCCCCTGATTCCTCAAGATCATTTGTTGAAATCTGATCACCAAAGTGATGGTAGCAGGAGGTAGGTCCTTTGGGATATGATTAGATTTGAGGCTCTGTCACAATGAATGGGATTCATGCCCAAGAAAGGTACCTTGCTTCTTCTGTGATGTGAGAATGGAGCAAGAAGTCTGCGTTTATGAACCACAGAGTTGACAGTCATCAGACACCAAACTTGCTGATATTTTCATCTTGGAATTCACAATTTCCAGAACTGTGAGAAATAACTTTTTGTTGTTTATAAGCTAAACTCTAAGGTATTTGGTTATAACAGCCTGGATGAACTATATAACCAGTGAAAATGTATTGTGAACTTTCTTGTGTCAGCCCTCACTTCTAGTTGTTTGTTGTTACTTTGAGATGTAAGGTAAGAAACGTAAGTCCTACCTTTGGGAAAGAAGTCCTGGAGTTCCAGTTGTATAGGTAAAGTCACAGTGCTGCCCATCTGCAAACAGCTGTGAAGGTTCCATCTCAGTCAGCTTAGTGACAGAGCAATCATTACAGTGCCTCCTGCACAGCCATTTGATATACTCTAGCAACGTCTCTTAGTGTTCTCCAGGGAGAAAGGATCGAGAGATCCATGGTCCCTCTTTGACACTCTAGCTGAAAAAATGGAGTCATAATATTTCAGTAGCAGGAGCACAGCCTCAAGTCACTCTCACAAGAGGTGTCCAATTTAGAAAGATCTTTTAGCTAAAATAGGAGCAATCTTATGTATACCAGAGAGATATGATCTTTCGGTAATAATGTGGAAAAATATTTTCTTCATCATCAACTGAGTTTTTGAAATATTCAATCATATTTTTGCTTTAAAGTTATGGCATGATTATAATGGAAATCCTATCAAACTGCATGTTTTTGGCTCCTACATGTATTTCTCAAACCGCCATGATTTTAACAACATTAACTTTATGTTATTATTTCTGATGTACATGCTTGAGCTCCCTTGCTAGTTTGTATGCTCCTTAGAAGATGTCTCAGACATTAATCATCCCTGTGTCCCATCCCCAGGTTAGCACTCTGAACTAGCACTGTGACTTCCATGTACAATATTCACAATAACTTTCACAAATTAATTTGCTAGTAAGGTAAAAGTATGTTGAGTTCATGGCATGGCTTTGTCAGGTAAAGTAGATGACTTCGGGGGAAATAGGAAAGAAGTTCTTAGTGGCATGCTCCTTTGGCTTTCTCTGTATCCAGGAACTTCTTAATTGTGATTCTAGAAAGGAAAACTTGCAGGAAACTGGTATTCATCAAATAATACAAATCATTATTTTACTAACAATTCTTTAGAGATCTAAAGTTCTATTGTTGATGTAGAAGCACTTTTTCCTTACTTAACTGGAAATTTCAGTCTCCTCTGCTTGAATTTTTTTTTTTTTTGTCTTTTTGAGACAGAGTTTCACTGTGCAGTTCAGGCTTGCCTTGAATTTACTTTGTAACCCAGACTGGCCTTGAACTCACAGGAATCCTGCCTCAGCCTCCTGAGTGCTAGGATTATAGGTGTATGTCACCATACCTGGCTCCTCTGCTTGATTTTTAACAGCTTCCTGACCTGTAAATGTATATCAGCCTTAAGACTGATCTCTTTTGCTAATATCATCCAATCTTGATCTCATTCATTTGTTGATGAAGAACTACTCTAGTGTTTGCCTGTATCTCTACCTAGATGTCTAAATGGGCATTTTAAACTTAGTATGTTCAAAGTTCAAACAATATATATCTAAATTTCTGACCTCAAATTCCTGTACTTCTCATAATCTCACCTATTTGGAATAATCCCTTAATTTTTCCAGTTTCTCAGGTCAAAAATATCAGGATTGTAATTCATACCTCTCCCCTCTTTTCATACATAGAATCCGCCAGCAAATCATGTTGGTTTTACCACTAGTATATATCCAGAATTGGGTGGTGTCTTCCCGCCATTACTGCTATTGTGGTACATTAAGCACAGGACTAATCCTCTATAATTCAATTTAGCTCCTGTCTGATTTCTCTGTGTCCATTTTTCCTACCTTATAGTCCATTTTCAACACAGCGCTTTTAGAGTGTAGCTTTGAAAACTTGTTAGACCATGCCACCCGTAATTTCCATCTCATTCAGTGTAAAAGTGAGAATCTTTGTGGAGGCTACAAGGTCCTCAGAAATCCAGCTTTCTGGGCTCTCTGACTTCCCTTTCTTGGCTGTGTTTCAGTAACTCTGTCTCCCTTGGGTCTTCTAAATCACCAAATGTGCTTCTCAACCAGCTAGTTCCCCTGCCTAGAATTCTTGACCTCTGGAAGTCTCAGGGCTTGTTTCCTATGCCCATCAGGTCTCTCCTCAAAGATGCCTTTCCTACCAGCACCCTCAGCACATGGATTTGCACCATATCTCCTTCCACTCTCCAGTCACACCCATCCCCTTTCATTCATGGTTTTTTTCTCTACAGTGCAATTCACTACTCGCTTGTCTGTCTCTATGAAGGCAAGCATTCCCACCCATCTTTTTCACTGATGTATCCCTTGCTTCTGGAAGTACTTGCCTCATGGTTTAATAAATGAGTACTTGTTAAATAGATGAATGAACACCTTTTAAAAAATTTGGTGTACCTGTTTTCAAATTGTTTATTCTGACAGCATTCACAAATTAAGTGACTGAGTTTGTCATGAGGTGCTTTTAGATTTGCAGGAAATGAAACTATAAGCTATTGAAATGTACTGAGTGACTTTTCTTTATAATGTATTAGAAAGAACTAGACTAAAACTTGAACAGAGAGAACAACACCCTAGCAATACAAAAGGTTTAATTTTGAGGCTTAGATTTGAACAATCGAGCAGAATTAGAATGTGTTTATTTTTAAAAAAGGAATCTGGGAATTTGAGAAAAAACACACAAATGGAAGTATTCAATGCCCCTTTCTTCCTGGAATGAATCAGCCCTGTTTTCTGAGTTATCACAGTGGATATTTGAAGACCCTGATCTCTAGAGCCATCAGGGTTGAAATGTCAACGTGGCTATTTTCTTGATGTGTAGGTATGGAAAATTACCTGTCCTAAGGAGACCTGTCTTTCCTCATGGAGATAGCAATTGTGAATGTGAAAATCTCTACAAAACCAACCACAGAATTGGGATGCAACAAATACATTTTCTGTTTTTTATGTATTGGTACTGTATTGTTTTGTCTTGCTGATCTTTTGCATAATGAAGATTGGCCTAGGATCAGAGGGGATACTTCCTGATGTTTCTTTCTTGTGATCCATCTACAGTGTCTTCTGCTAGCTAGGTGCACTATGGGGCAGTAGTCAGAGTAGAATCTAAGTCTGGGAAGTCTGTGTTTTACTCTTTGACAAGTGGTCCCAGTTGGAGGGGGCAGCAGACTCTGTTGTAAGGGTACCTGTGAAGAAAAGCTTCTCAATGCATTATTAAAAATTGACAGTCCAACACCCAATTCTAAAATGGTGGTCTGACCAAAATCTCGTCAAAGGCTGTCATTTCTGTCTTAGGCCTTGGAAATATGCATAGTGGGAATCAGTAAAAGGAGTCTTAAAATAAAGCCCTTCCAACCCACCCCCACACAAGAGATAGGTGGGATTATTAACAAAGGCAGTTCATTTTTCTGGTTTCCTTTGTAAAGCACATTTAACAGTTCTTTAAGAAATTGCCCTGATAATCTTGGTAGAGTTCTCTTTATTTTGTTCTCCTTATTTCGTGATTCCCTAACTGATTTGAAAAGAACTTCACAGATTCTAAGGCCTTTAAAATCACCAATGACTTCATTTTCTTGAAGTGATTTTTTCCCCCTTCCCAGTAGATAGTCAAAAGCAAATTAAGATCTCTCCTCACTTAAATTTACTATAGTCTTTCCACTCCTCTCTTCCTTTTCCTTCCCTGTCACCTTATTTCTTTGTTAGGAAAGAGCAATGATCCTCTCTCCCCCAGCTGTAGCCTTTCTTCTTCTGTGATCTTTGGAGAATTCCTGAAGTTACCCAGACATTTACCCATGACACTTTGAATTGAATTTGGAAGGTTTAGTCTCAAAGTATTCCATGTTTTCCAGGGGAGAAATGGGGTAGAAAGTAATTGTCATTCCCTTTCATCTCCCATAAGAGCTGCTGTTTTCGCCTTCTCTCCCCCTCCACTCCCCCTACATTTGCCCTCCCCGTTCCCCTTCCCTTCCTCCATCTATTTTCCCCACCCAGGATTCCTGGACTCACTGTAGTGAGCTGAGAGTCTCTGATGGGAACCAGGGGCTCCCAGGATTGAGCTGGGAGGTGCTGGGCAAGGCTGAGATTTCTAAGGGAGCCTCATCCTATGGCTTTTCAGGGACTGTGGTACTCAGGGAGCTGCACATGCTGCTTGGCCTCCACAGGGGACCCGCATCCACCCTGCAGCAGTCCTCTTATTTTCTTACTCCTCTTGAGATGTTTTCATCATCATCATCACCATCATCATCATCATCATCATTACGTTTTGATGGTGACAGGGATCAAACCTTCTCCCTCCCAGGCAAGTGCTCTACCACAACTACAGTAATACTATTCAGGATTATCATGTCTCCATATTCACAATTTTATTATTATTTTTTAAATCAGATTCTGTTGGTACATTTTAGGTATATATAATGATCACATGCATCATAGAAAATTTGTACTTGTGTATGATATAACTTGTTTCTTTTCTTTCTCTCATTCTCCTAACCTTCCTTCAATTCCTCCTCCCCTCCCCATTTATAAAAGCTTTGTTTCTATTTTTCATTCTTTTCTCATTTTCTTTTCTCTTCTTTTCTTTCCCCGCTCTTCCTGGTTCCCCTCCTCATTTGAATATTTTCTTCCTACTCACAATACCTATTATGCAATTCGGGCCTTATTTACACTTTCTATTTCTTACACCAGAGAAACAATATGGTATTTACACACATGTGTCTGATGTATTTCACTTAATAGTACGGTCTCAAAAGGCCTAGAAATGTTTCCAGTTTATCCTTCTTTATGGCAGACTAGTATTCCATTGTACAAAAAGACACATCTTATTTATCCATTCACCTATTGATGGGAATTTGGCCTGTTTCTAAGATTTGGCTATTACAAACTGTGCCACTATAAACATATGTGTGCATATGTCACTGTGGTATGATGCTTTCAATTTTTTTGGGAAGATACAAGAAGGGGAATAACTGTGTTGAATGGAATCTCTAGTCCTAGGTTTTTGAGGAGTCTTCACACTGATTTGCACAGTGGTTGTACCAGTCTACACTCCCACGAGCAGTAGAGAAGGGTTCTTTTTCCCCACAGCCCCTCCAGCATTTGCTGTTGGTTGATTTTTGGATAATAGCCATTCTTTCTGGAGTGAGAGGAAATCTCAGCATTGTTTTAATTTGCATCTCTTGAATAACCAGTGATACTGAATACCTTTTTCATATATTTATTTGCTGTTTGTACTTCTTCAGCTAAGAACTATATAGTCATATCAGGTGACCATTTTTGGATTGTGTCTTTCAGTTTGAAGGGGTCTGATCTTTTTTTTTTTTTTTTAGCTCTTTATATATTTGAGATAGTAATCATTTGTCTGTGGAACAGCTGGCAAATTTTTTTCCCACACTGTGGGTAGTTTTTTCACTGTTGGTAGTTTCCCTTTGCTGTGCAAAAGCTTTATAGTAAGATGAGATCCCAGTTATTGATTCTTTGTGATATTTTCTGTGTCACTGAAGTTTGTTCATAAAGTCTTTGCCTACACCAATGTCTTCAAAAGTTCTACGTATCCTATCTTGCAGCAAATTTAATGTTTCTGTTTTAATATTTAGATTTTAATCCATTTTGATCTAAGTTCAGTGCATGGTGAAAAATATGGGTCTAATTTGAATCTTTGGCATGTGGAAACCCAGTCTTTCTAGCACCCTGTATTGAAGTGACTTTCTTCCAGTGAATGCGTTTGGCATCTTTGTCAAAGATAAGGTGGCTGAGTATGTCTGGACTTCTTTCTGCATCTGCTAATACGTTCCATTTATTCTCAGATGTGTTTTTTTTTTGCCAGAACCATGCTGGGTTTTTTTTTAATCTCAGTAGCTTTGTAGTATAATTTCAAGTAAGAGATTGTGTTGCCCCTTGCCTTGCCTTTGTTGTCCTGATTTGCCTTTGTTATTCTATGTCTATTCTGGTTCCAAAAGAAGTTTAGGATTGTTTTTTTCTAACTCTGTAGGATATTCTGTTGGAATAAGAATTGCATTAAATCTGTATAACAATTTGGAAGTATTGCCATTTTCACTATATTGGGTCTTTCTACCCAAGAGCAAGGGATATTTTTCCATTTTCTGGTCTTAGTCAATCTCCTTTTTGAGAGAATTGTAGTTTTCAGTGTAGAGGTCTTTTACTTCCTCCATTAGATTGATGCCTAAGTAGTTCACTTTTTTGGATACTATTGTGAAAGGTGTTGTTTCCCTAATTTCTCTCTCAGTGAATTTGTTATTTGTGTACAGGTAGGCTATTGATTTTAGAGTGTTGATTTTGTACTCAGGTACACTACTGAATTTGGTTATTAAATCTAGAAGTCTTTTGGTAGAGTTTTCGGGGCATTCTATGTAGAGTACCATGTCATCTGTGAATAATGATATTTTAACTTCTTCCTTTCCTATCTTTATTCCTTTTATTTCTTTCTCTTGTATAATTGCTCTGGCTTACGTTTCCAGAACTATATTGAATAGGAGTAGACATCCTCATCTTGTTTCTGATTTTAGACAGAAAGCTTCCAGTTTTTGTCCATTTAGTATGATGTTGGCTGTTGGTTTGTTATAGATGGCTTTTGTCAGATTGAGATAAATAAATACCATCTATTTCAATTTCCTATAGGGTTTTTGTCATGAATGGGTGCTGGAATTTGTCAAATTCCAACCATGTAATCATTTCTGCATCTACTGAAATGACTACATAGATTTTGTCCTTGGTTGTATAAATGTGGTGTATTATATTTATTGATTTGTGCATGTTGAACCATCCCTGGGATGAATCCTACTTGGTCATGGTATATATTCTTCTTGATGATTTGCTGCATTATGTTTGCTATTATCTTATAGAAGATTTTTGTGTTCATGTTCATTAGGGGGATTGGCCTGTATTTCTCTTTCTTAGCTTAGTCCTTTTCTAGTTTTGATATCAGGATAATGCTTGTTTCCAGGAATGAATTGGGGAGTATTGCTTCCTTTTTGATTTCAATAAAGAGTTTGAGTAGTAGTGGTATTAGGCCTTCTCTGAATTTTTTGTAGACTTCAAGAGTGAATGCATCAGGTCCTGGGCTTTTATTTATTGGTAGGTTTTTAGTTATATATTCAATTTCATTATTGATGTTGGTTTATTTAGAATTTTCTCATCTTCTTGATTCAGCTTTGGTAATTCATATGTATTTGGAATCTGTCCATTTCTTCTGTTTACCATCTTATTAGAAAACAGATTCTCACAATAGGTATTGATGACCTTCTGGATTTCTGTAGGATGTATTCTGATTTCACCCTTTTCCTTCCTAATCACATCACTTTTAGTTTTTTGATAATGTTGGCTAAGAGTTTATGAATTTTATTTGATCTTTCAAAGAACCTACTCTTCTTTTGTTTTAAGGAGAATAAAACTAAACCAAGCCAAACAAAATAAAGCTAATCATAACAAAACAATTAAAGCGGTACAGAACTTCAAAACAAGATAATAGGGAGTCGACAATGGCTACCATAATGTCTCTTTTTTCTTCAAAATAGCTGTCATACCATCAGACATAATAAAATCAAATAAAAACAAAACAGAATAAAGTCAATTGAAACAAAAGAATGAAAGCATATTTTGAAGAGAATGAAACCAAACAAAATAAACCCAAATAAAGCTAATCAAAACAGAACAGTGCAAGTAATACAGGATTTCAAAGCAGGGTAACCTAAAATCAATGGTGGCTACCATAATGCCTCTTGTTATCTTCAGAACTGCTGCCTGTACCATAAGACATAATAAAATCAAACAATGCAGAACAGAATAAAACCAATCAAAACAGAACATTGAAAAACCAAAGGAATAAAATGGAACAAAACAAAACAGTGAAAACGATATTGGATTTAAAAAACAAGACAGAAGGAAATCCCCCATATTTGCTATATTGCATGTTGTTATCCTCTTAATAGATGCTCAGACTACCAGCCTTAGGACTACTAAATCAATAATACAATGCAAGCATTAAGTTGTTTTTGTACCTCAGTTGCTATCAATTCAGCCTGTTCTCCAAATCAGCAGTTTGTTTGCTTGTAGGGTTGTGGTGGTGTGTTCTTGTCTCCTAACCTGTGCACTTGCTGGCTCACAGGAAGGGCAAATTGGCTTCTTGTTACCCCTCCCAGGCCCAGCATGGCTTCTGCTGATTCACAAGAAGGGAAAGTTGGCTTGTTTCTCCTCCTGTACCCCACACAAAGAACCTATTCTTTAATTAATTGATTCTTTGTGTCTTTTCTTTTTTTAAGCCTCCATTGCATCAATTTCTGCTCTGATCGTTATAATTTCTTCCCTTATACAAAGTTTGGGGTTGACTTGCTCTTCTTTTTCTAGAATCATGAGGTTCAACATTAAATTGTTTAATTGAGCTCACTCTTTTTTTCTGATATGAGTATTTATTACTATAAATTTCTCTCATAGGACTGTTTTCATTACATTCCTTAAATTCCACTATGTTGTATTGTCATTATCATTTGATTGTAGAAACTGTCTAATTTCTTCAATTTCATCTATGATACATTGTTCAGGAGGGTGTTATTTAATTTTCATATATTTATGGAGTTCTTTTGGTTTCTTTTGCCTTTGATTTCAAATTTCATTGCACTCTAATCAGATAATATGCATAGGATACTTTCAATTCCTTTGCATTTACTTAAACATATTCTGTGGGCTAGTATGTGGTCTGTTTTGGAGAATATAATGTGTGTATCTGAGAAAAAATTGTGTATTTTAATGTTGTGGGGTGTAGCACACTGTAGACATCTACTAAGTCCATTTGTTCATAGGTTTGGTTCAATTCTGATTCTTTTGTCTAGTTGATCTATCTGTTTGTAACAGTGGGATATTGAGATCCCCCTATACAATTGTATTAGTGATCATTAGATTTTTCATTTCTGTTAATATTTGTTTTGTATAGTTTGATGCACTGGTATTTGGTGCATATATATTTATGATTGCTCTCTCTTCCTCTTGGATTGTTCCCTTTACAAGGATTTGGTGACTTTCTTTGTCTCTCTTCATCAGTCTTGGCTGGAAATCCACTCTGTCTGCAAATAGGATAGGTACCTCTGCTTTTTTCCAGTTTCCTGTTGTGCATAAGCACCTGCCTACCAAGTGCAAGGTCATGAGTTCAATCCCTGGCACCCAAAAAAAAATTCCTCAAGTTAGTATAATATATTTTGTTTTTAATTAAAAATAACATAAATTTTATCATTTCATGTGTAGTTTAAGGACCTTACACAGTACGTTTGAACATCTTTGGTTGTCATACATTTTACCGTAACATATGCTATAATATTCAATATATTACTCTTTTGTTTTAGACAGTTACCTTTTAGGAAAATAAAACAATGAAAAAAAAGAATTTCTAAATTTTCCTTCATTTATTTCCTTTCTAGATACCCTCTGTTTTTAAAAAAATGTAGGTCCAAGTTTCTCTCTGTACTATGTATCTTCATTTTGAAGAACTTCCTCTTTACATGCTTGTGGTACAGGTTTGCCATAAATGAATTCTCTATTTTTGTTTGAAAGTGTCTGTTTCTGTTTCATTTTTGAAAGCTATTTTTGCTGGTTGATTTTCTTCCACCTTCGGTTCATTCAAGATGTCACTGTCTGTAATTGACATAGTTTCTGACAAAATGTTTGTCATCATTCATATATTTGATCTTCTGTTGTAACTTGCCCTTTCACTCTGCTCCCTTAAAGATTTAAAAAAGTATTTCCCCAAACAGTTTGAGAGAGAAAGAGAGAGAGAGAGAGAGAGAGAGAGAGAGAGAGAGAGAGAGAGAGAGTTTAATTTGTCTGGATTTGAGTCTTCTAAACTTAGGTGTCCTTTGTTGCTTTTCGAAAATTCTTGAAAATTATCTCTCCAATTATTCTTTTGCTCTAGTCTTTCGTCTACTGAAATTCCAATTCATCTAACTTATACTTTTAGGTATTTATCACAGTTCTTGGATGTTTGATTCTTTAAAACATTTTTAACTTTCTCTTAGTGTCTTAGTTGGGCTAATTTTTACTTACCTATATTGAGATTTATAGAATCTTTCCTTGGTTATGTTAAGTCTGATGCTGATTTCATTAGTGATTCTTCATCTTTTACAGTATTTTTCATTTCTGGTACAGTATTTCCATTTTTTCCTTTTTTATTGTTTCTGTGTCTGAAATACTTCATCTGATAGCGCAAATTATCTATCATTTTGGTTATTCTTTTTTACTGTGTGGTTTTTTTTTGAGGTATGAATTTGAATTTTATTCAAAAATTCAGTTTTGCTCTTATTCTTGTATTAGTGGGAGCTGATATTTGTAACTTACAGAGAAGAAAATACTTTTTTTAACCTCCTAGCTGAAGAAAAATATGCATAATTTATTGTTTTCGTTAGGCAAAACTTGATTTTTATATTTTGATGAGAATGCCGTGTAACCCCTTTGTGAACAAAATGACCAGGGTATAAACTGCCTTTGGAGGAAGTACTTAATATGCATATCTTATTTAAATAAATCCTCTGGTAAGAAATGGAGAATTCACTGGCTTTACTTCAAAGGCTTTGCAGTTTTCTGTCAAATTTCTATATGCAGCTCACCAAAATTCCCTTATTGGAAATATCAGTATTTCATATCATAGTTTTTGAAAGGAATTGAAAGTCTCAAAATTCTCTGTCTCCTTTGGCTTGCTTCTCTCTTGATTCCACCCAGGCTTTATTTATGGTTCGTTTCATATCATCATCTTTATCTTCGTAAGTTTTCCTAAGAACATTCATTAACCTCTCACTAGGATCTGTCTCAGCATCAAAGGTTGTTTTTCTTTTTCTTTACACACTTTCTCAACCTGAGTTAAGTACTCCCATGGAGTGTTTTCTTCTTTCTTTCTACACAAGATAAGAGCTGTATCAGTATTGATTTTTTTTGAACTGCCTTCCATTGAGATGGGTTTTAAGAGATTGTTCACAATCATAGAGTAACTCTTCCTGTTTAGATTCTTTCCCAGAAGATCAAATGACCTCTCTGTGAAATACACCTGCACATTCTTAGCAGAAACTTGATGAACTGCTGTTAAGGTAATGTAGATTTTCACAAACTTATCTGGCCAATCCCATCCATAATTACTGATTTTCACTGTGCATCCTGTTGTGATGGGAGCAAGCACAGCAGCCAGTTTTTCATTGTCAAGAAGTTCTGGTTTCTTTTGTGATTTTTGTTGCATTTTTTTCTTTATTTCTGTTTCAATCTTGGAGGTTTCAGCTCTCATGGCATCACATACTCTCTTCCTAGTGGCCTTTTCTAGCAGCACCTTTACCTCTTTTAGGTCATTGTACAACTCCTCCAAAACAGAAGCCATGGTTGGGCAAGGTTGTTTCAGAAAGTTCAGTTGTCAATAGACTCTACCAACAAAGAAAAGCCCGGGCCCTGATGGATTCACTGCTGAATTCTATAAGAAATTCAGGGAAGACTTAATGCCAACACTCCCCAAACTCTTCAATGAAATCAAAAGGGAAGTAAGTCTTCCTAACTCATTCCTGGAAACAAGTTTTACCCTAATACCAAAGCCAAAGAAAGACCCAACCAAAAAAGAAAATTACAGGCCAAAATCCCTAATGAACATAGATGCAAAAATCCTCAATAAAATACTGGCAAATAGAATATAGCAAGTTATCAGAAAGATTTTGCACCATGATCAAGTGAGATTCATCCCAGGAATGCAGGGACGGTTCAACATATGCAAATCAATAAATGTAATACACCATATCAACAGGGCCAAGGACAAGAACCACATGATTATCTCAATAGATGCAGAAAAAGCTTTTGACAAAATCCAACACCCTTTCATGATAAAAACCCTACAGAAAATCGGAATAGATGGTCTCTACCTCAACCTGATAAAAGCCATCTAAGACAAACCAACAGCCAATATCTTACTAAATGGAGAAAAACTGAAAACTTTCAATCTAAAATCAGGGACAAGACTAGGATGTCCATTATCACCACTCCTATGCAATATAGCTCTGGAAATATTAGCCAGAGCAATTAGACAAGAGAAAGAAATAAAGGGAATAAGAACAAGAAAGGAAGAAGTGAAATCATCATTATTTGCAGATGATATGATACTCTACATAGAAGACCCCCCAAAATCCATTAGAAGACTTCTAGAAGTAATAACCAAATTCAGTCATGTTGCTGGATACAAGATCAACATTCAAAAATCAATAACATTCCTTTACACAAACAACAAAGTCACTGACAGAGAAATATGGGAAACCACACCCTTCACTATAACATCCAAAAAATTGAAATACTTAGGAATCAATCTAACAAAAGAAGTAAAAGATCTATACAGCAAAAATTACATTACTTTGAAGAAGGAAATTGAAGATTTCCAAAAGTGGAAAGATATTCCCTGTTGATGGATAGGAAGAACAAGCATCATGAAAATGACCATTCTCCCAAAATTATTATACAGATTTAATGTAATCCCAATCAAAATACCACTTGCCTACCTCACAGAGCTAGAGAAAGCATTCCTGAAATTCATTTGGAACCAGAAAAGACCTAGAATAGCAAAGACAATTCTGGGCAACAAAGGTAAGGGAGGAGGCATTACAATCCCTGACTTGAACGTGTACTACAAAATGGTCACGACTTGAGACCATACTCATAAGTGAGATAAATCAAACCCACATGTGTAAATACTGTATTGTCTCCCTAGTGTAAGAAACGGAAAAAGTATATATGATCCAAAATCTATAATAAATACTATGTAAGGGTAAAAAGCAGCTCGAAGAGCAAAAGTAACTGGGATGGGAAAAGGGGGAAAGAGTAAAGGGAAAAGGAAAAGATATAAATCTGTATATATGTATATGTAAGATAACTAAAATGAACACACTGCTGAATGTATTCATTATTGAGAAAGAACAATTAATACTCATATGACTGGATCAGTTTACATGTCTATATCTGTTAATGTAAGTAACCATTTTGAAGATAACAATATGCAGTATTGCAACCATTGTCAAGTTTCTATCATCCTGTTTTGTAAACCTGCAATGTTACTGTTGTGCATTTACTCTAGTCATTTGTTTGTCTCTTTTGCTTGTTGTCTTTGTTATACATGTCTTTTTTTCTTTCTTTTTCGCTTAAAAAAAGAAAGTGTACTACAAGCTACGGTGATAAAATCAGCATGGTACTGGAATCAAAACATACCTGAAGATCAGTGGAATAGATTAGAAGATACAGCCACAACTACAAATACACTTAACCAGCTCATCTTTGACAAAGGGTCCAATCATATACATTGGAAGAAATACAGCCTCTTTAACAAATGGTGCTGGAAAAACTGGCTTTCTATATGCTGTAAACTAAAATTAGATCCATGCACTAAAATAAAATCAAAATGGATCAAAGATCTGAATATTAAAACAGAGACACTAAACTTATTAGAAGACAAAGTTGGTAAAAATCTTGATGACATAGGAGTAGGAAGAGAGTTCATGAACAAAAATCAAATTGCACGGGAAACACTTCCCAGAATCAACAACTAGGATCTCATCTTACTAAAAAGTTTTTGCATGTCAAAGGAAGTCTCCAGCAGAGTGAAAAGAAACCCCACGAAGTGAGAAAATGTCTTAGCCAATTGTGCATCAGACAAAGAACTGCTATCTAAAACATATAAAGAATTAAAAGAAATCAGGCCCCTAAAATTCAAGGACCCAATGCAAAAATGAGCATCTGAGATGGATACACACTTCTCAGAGAAAGAAATACAAATGGTAAATAAACATATGAAAAAATGTTCAACATCAATGGTCATTCGGGAAATGCAAATTAAAACAACACTGAGATTCCATCTCACTCCAGAGAGAATGACCAAGATTAAAAAATCAACCAACAATAAATGCTGGAGGGACTGTGGGGAAAAAGAAACCCTTCTCCACTGTTGGTGGGAGTGTAGACTGGTGCAACCACTGTGGAAATCAGTGTGGAGATTCCTCAAGAAGGTAGGATTAGAGATCCCATTCAACCCAGCTATCCCACTTCTGGGCATTTTCCCAGAAGAATTGAAAACAACATAATACCACAATGATATCTGTGCACCCATGTTTATAGCAACCCAATTTGTAATAGCCAAATCTTGGAAAGAACCCAAGGGCCCGTCAATCAAGGAATGGATAAAAAAGATGTGATATTTTTATACAATGGAGTACTACTCAGCTATCAAGAAAGATTGCATTGAGACTTAATAAGTAAATGGACACAACTTGAGACCATACTCATAAGTGAGATAAATCAAACCCATGTGTCTAAGTACCATATTGTCTTCCTAGTGTAAGGAACTAAAAAAGTATATATCATCCAAAATCTACAATAAATAGTATGGAAGGGTAAAAAACAGCTCAAAGAGCATAAGTAATTGGGAAGGGAAAAGGGGGAAAGAGGGAAGGGAAAAGGAAAAAGATATAAATCTGTATATATGTATACATAGGATAACTAAAATGAACATACTGCTGAATGTATTAGTTATTGAGAAAGAACGGTTAATAGTCATATGATTAGATCAATTTTACATGTCTATATCTGTTAATGTAAACAATCATCTTGAAGGTAATGATATGCAGTATTGCAACCATTGTCAAGTTTCTTTCATCCTGTTTTGTAAACCTATAATGTTACTGTTGTGCATTTGCTCTAGTCATTTGTTTGTCTCTTTTGCTTTTTGTCTTTCATATATGTGTCTTTTTTTCTCTTAAATAAAAAAAAATTAAAAGAACGTTGGTTTGGTCAGCCTGCCCTTCCCATGAGCCAGCGGTGGCCATGCAGGGACAGGAAGAGAAACAAGAAGCCAATTCAGCCTTCCTGTGAGCCTGCTGATGTGCAGGCTGGAAGACAAGAAGAGGTGCTCCCTACCCCCTGTAAGCAACTGACTGATTCATAGGATCACAGGTTGAGTTGATAACAACTGAGGTACAAAAACAACTTAATGTTTGTATTGTTTGATTGACTTTGCAGGCTTAAGGCCAATAGTCTGAGCATCTATTTAGAGACTAACAATATGCAATATAGTAACTATGGGGGATTTTCTTCTATCTTGTTTGTGAAATCCACTATCGTTCTCTATTTTATTTTGTTCCATTTTATTGTTTTAGTTTCTTCAATGTTCTATTTTTATTGATTTTATTTTGTTCTGTTTGTCTGACACTATGGGCAGTGTTTTTGAAGATAACAAGAGGCATTATGGTAACCTTTGTTGATTTCCTATTATCTTGTTTTGAAATCCTGTATCACTTTCAGTGTTTTATTTTGATTGACTTTATTCTGTTTTTATTTTGTTTGGTTTTATTCTACATAAAATAAAAGTTATAATCAAAATTCTTTTATATATACTAATACCTTTTCCTAATCCTTCATTCCTTCCACATTTGTATAATTCTTTATAGAGTAATATTCCTTTAGCTTTAAAAGTTCCATGTAGCATTTGCAATCCTGGTTAATTCGGTTTTGATATGTACTTTTCTCTATTTTGTAAGTTTATTTTCACTGAGTATAAAATTCTGAATTGGTAGTTATTTTCTAATTTCAGCATTTTAAATATATCATTCCATTGTCTTCCAACTTTGATTTGTTTTGTTGAATATGTAGACTCCAGTCTTACTGTTGCTGTTTTAAAGCTAATCTGAATGTTGTTTTCCTGTTTCTAAGACTTCTATTTGTTTTTAGTTTTCAGAAGCAGTTTACCATGCTGTGTTTAGGAGTGGTTTGCTTTATACTTTGAATATATATTCAATGTCTTCCATTCATTTTGGAAAAATTTTGGTTGTGGTTTATTTACATTCTCTTTTCCCCTTCTGGTATTTTGATTATGCACACATATATTTCCAAAGCTATTTGTGCTCTCTAAAAGTTATAGTTTCTTTCCATCAGGGGTATTTTCATTTATTTCTTTGCTTTATCTACTTCACTTCTGCTTTGCTTTTCTAACCTTCTAAGGTTTTGGCTATGCACATATATATTTCCTATTTGTGCTCTCTTTGAAATCATATTTTCCTACCATCAGGGTAGGTATTTTCATTCAAATGTTTTTTGCTTTGTCTAATTGGCTATTGATCTTATCAATTGGATTTTTTATTTTAGTTACAGAATGTCTTCAAACTGTAGATTTTTCACTTGAATTCTCTTTAATATGGTAGATTCCAGATCAATTTCTAAATAGTTAATTTCTCTTTTATTTTCCTAAACATATTAATGTTAAATTTTTTCCTTTTCATTTTATTGGTACATTTTAGATATATAGTGATAACATTCATGATAGGACTTTGTATCTGTACATGGTATATGTTGCTTCCTCTCTTTCTCAAATTTCCCTCCACTCCTTTCATCCCCTCTTCCTCTCTTTAATTACAAAAGCTTTGTTTTCATTTTTTCCCTTCTATTCTTTTTTTTCTTATCCCTTCTTTCTTCTGTTTCCCCAAATGATGTAGTATATTCCCCTTTGACTCTTTTTGATCAGTCTTGACTTGAAATCTGCTTTGTTTGCAAATAGAACAGCTACTTTGGTTTCTTCTGGGTTCCTATCACATGGAGCATTATTTTCCATCTTTTGACATTCAGTCTGTAAATTTCCTTTGGAATTAAATGTGTTTCTTATATAGAGCATATTGTTGGATCTTGCTTCTTGATCCATTCTGCCAGTCTGTTTCTTTTGATTGATGTATTGAGACCATTAACATTGATGTTTATAACTGATATGTATTGACTTATCTTTGTCAAGTTATTTTCCTGTTGTTGGTTCCCTGTTGTCTCCCTCACTGTTTAATTGTTTGCCTTGCCTGGTGGATTCATTCTGCTTGGATTCATGGAGTTGTAAGCCTTGTTATCTCTTTTTAAAATGTCCCTCAGAACATTTTGGAGTGCCAGTTTGGTGGTCATAAATTTCCTCTGGTGTTCTTTGTCATGAAAGTATCTTTTTCCTCCATCAATTTTAAAAGATAGTTTTGCAGGGTACGTCAGTCTGGTTTGGAGTTTGTTTTCTTTTAGGGCTTGAAATACTTCACTCCAGGCTCTCGTTAACTTGAAGGTTTGTTTTAAAAAGTTGGCCATGATTCTGATGGACTTTCTGTTGTAGTTGTTTGTTTATTTTCTCCAATAACTTTAAATAGTCTGTTCTTTGTTAAATTTCTGGAATATTGAATATTATATGCCTTGATGTAGATTATTTTTTGATAATGGCTGATTTGAGTTCTATATGTTTCACTTATGTGTGTGTGAATATTTTTTCTTTTTTGGGAAGTTTTCTAGTATTACTTATGTAAATAAGTTTTTTATGTCATTAGCATTATCTCCTGCTTTTCACTGACTATGATCAATCTTGTGTTATTTTTCTTTGCATCATGTTGCTCCCATTGGATTGATTCCTTGCAATCTTTTGCTATTTTTAAATATCTTTCTTTTCATGAGTGCTAACTGCAGTTATATTTTCTATATCAAATTACCTGTTCTTACTTTGGCTCATTTTGCTGGGTATACTTTCAATGGAAATTTTAATCTCCTGGATATCTGTTTGAATATGTTTCATGGATTCTACTTTTTTCCTATGTTGTGTTCATCATTTTCATGATTTTCCTAAGCACTTCTATTTTTTTTGTCTGTATCTGCTCAAGAGTCACTAACCATGTCTTTCATTATGGTCACCATCTATGTGCTTATCTGAGAAATTGTTTCTGATTTCATTTTTTCTAGAACTTTGGTTGTCTGCTGTGTTACTTCCACTGGGTGACCTTGGCAAAAGTAGTATAATCAACAGTAATAATAGCATTAAGCACCTCCTAGAAAATGACAAACCATAGTAAGTATTAATTTGCCACCATTAACCATATGAACTAGATTTGTGGTTATTTAAGAAATCTACAATGAATCAGAAAATTGTATGCAATCAATGGATCTTAGACATGATGATTTTACCCTCAGGGGAGAAAATTTAAGAGAGGCTAGTGGTAAAAATAGAGGAATAGATGAAGAGGAAGGGATTAGAAGGAAGATTTTAGGACAAAGGAAGATTATGCAAAGTTTGGGACACTGGTGAAGATGACAAGAAGGTAGGAAAGAAGGAAGAAATAAAAACAAAAACAGAATAGAGCAACAACTAAACTAGAAATCCCATTCACACTTATGTAAAAGCAAAAACAAACAGAAACAAACCAAAACAAAGCAAAAACAAAAACAGGAAAAAAAGAAAAAAAAGGAAGAAAACTTTTTGAAAAGTTCCCTTCTAGGCCTGTCTCTGCTGTCACTGTTAGACAATGTGGGCAGACGGAGTCTAGGTCCAGAGTGATTAATCCTAGCAAGTCAGCTATAGCTTTATGGCATGGTAGCCTACCTCTTCAGTTCTACTGAAGTTCAGGCTGATTTCTTGCTATAAGGATGGAACTCAGTTTGATTAACCTGGAACACTCCATGTGCCTTCTGCCAGCTCGAACTCGGTTCTTTGACCTCCTACCCATTTGAACTCAGCAGTGTCATCCTGACCCCAGGGGCTGCTAGATGGAACCAACTCATAGCTGTTCTGAGTTCCAAGCCCAGTTGGCCCCTTTCCAAGATGGCGACCAGTCAGTCTCCTTCTCCTGTGGGATATCTGAACTCAAATAACTCTCCAACCACTGCAGTCTGTTGTGTCCACTGGTCTGTTCCACTGGTACATTTCTCCATGGAAATCTCTGAGACTAGCAGTCATCAGTGTGCATCTGTGCACAGTGTTCAAAAAGATTTGAGCTGCCCCCCTGAGGCAGTGAGTCAGGGAGAAAATGCTGCCTCCCACCTCCTTCTTCATTGAAGTCTCTCTCTTTGCTTTCCTGTGGGCTTCAATTTTTGTTTCAGATCTTTCCTGGGTTCTAGAGACATACTTCTCTCCTTCTTCTCTTCCTCACATTGCTATTTTCCAGTGTCTGGAAACCAAACCTTAGAGAGGCTTTTTCTCTATTGTTCACCACTCCACCATCTTCCCAAAACTCCATGTTACATTTTAAAATCCTTGTCTGACAATTCCTTTGAAATTACTTGTGATTCTATTTTTATTGTTTTTCTTTTGAATTTTATAACATTTGCTATTGTTATTTAGTCAGAAATTTGTGATTAAATAGCAGACATTGTGGATCAATGACTACAGAGGCTCTGGATGATTTTGTCTTCCTCCAAAAGCTAATTTTTCTGTTGGCAGAGAGCTACAGCCCAGTGGATAATCCTGATACTTCTAATGAGTTGTTTCAGGTTTTGTTGGAGAAAATTTATTTCAGTCTTAACCTTTACTCCTCTGCATTGCTCTTATTCCTACCTTCTCTCTAAGCTCTCAACTGAAAGTTGGAATATTTACCAAATTTACCTTAGGAGAATCTGACCTCTACCCCTGTCTCTCAAGACAGTCTGCTGACAAAACCTCTACATGGTGTTTTATCGTCATGGCTGGTGCTTACTTATGCATCTGTACAGTTGAGGTATTGCTCAGCAATTTGAAGAAAAGTTTTACTCAGATTTTTAACTCACTTTTCTATGGTTACCTGTTCCTAGGATTTTACCCCAAAGTCCCTGCTACTTTGGCTGGTGTAAACACTGACATTTTCCTCTTCCCTGTCAGTTCTCTGTACTGGGATTTTGAAAAATCCCCTTCTGGAGGCAGCTGATAGAAATGTGTGTGTGACCTTCAATTCTTTCTTTCTGTAGAGTATCGTAGAGTTTTATCTCTTACCTCTATTGATTATTGTGGAATAGCTTAAAACCTGTTCAAACAATTTTATATTATGTTTTTCAGCTTTTATAGTTTTTTTTGTTGGGATAGTTATTTTGCTAAAACTTATTCTAGTCTTAGTTTTAAAAAAATTGCAGTTTTGATTCCTCACAAAGCATATCCCAGTTATACAACTTTCAGCCAAATATTGATTTCATTTTCAAAATGTTATTACTCCTGCCTTGGATTCTAAAGTCCATATGGGACAATATTTTATCCAATTCATAAAAAATGGCTTATTGTGTTAATCCTATATAATAATTTAAGGCAACAATAATGCATGTGAAATTTGTGTTTGCACTTGGGTATGTGGAATATTTTCCTATTTTTTCCTGCTGCCTATTTGTTGGTTTACCACTGAATTATACATTTTATTTTTTCCATTGTCCATTTATAAATATCAAAGCAGTGATGTAAAATAGCTGACTCTTCATTTACCTAAGGAACACTGTAGACTATGTTTAAATTTGATAAGAAAAAAAATCGGTGTAATACTTAGTAAAATGGACAGAAATGCCAGAACAATGAATTCAAAGAGTTTAAAATGTTTGTTTCTGAGGAGCAGAATTGAGAGGTGGAACAAAGACTGTTTTTTTTTTTTTGTTGTTACTTATCACTGCTCTTTGGTTTGAACTGATATACATGTCTGATCCTTTAAAATTACGCAAAATGCAATTTTTTAATTTAATAAACTAGTGTTAGAACACACTTCAGTCCAAATTGAAGCTGATCAGAGATCAAAGAGCCTTCCCACATGGCTTCTATTCTTTCCCAATGTGTTCCTACTCCCGTTATCAACATCCTCCCCTGGAGTAGTGTAGTGAAACTGTGCTGACACATCAGCATCACTTGAAGTTCACAGTTCATACTACAGTTCACTCTTGATTCTGTATATCCATCATTGTAGTCACAAGTATCATTGTTTCATTGGTCTAAAATTTCCGACCTGTGTTCACCCCTCCTTCCCATCCCAACCCCTAGTGACCACTTTTTACTCTTTTCATAATTTTGTCTTTTCCAGAATGTTGTATAGTTGGAATGATACAGCATGTAACCTTTTAAGACTGAGCCCTTTCACTTAGCAATATGTATGTAAGGTTTCTCCATGTCTTTGCATGGTTTGATAGCTCATTTATTTTTAGCATTGATTGTATAATATTACATTATCTGAATCTACCAGACTATTTATCCACTCACCAATTAAAGGGCATTGTAGTTGGTTCCACATTTTGGCAGCTGTGAAAAAAGTTGCTATAAATATACATGTACAGGCTTTTGTGTTGACAGAAGTTTTCAGCTTCTTTGGGAGTAAATACCAAGGAACATAATGGATGGTTCCTGTCATAAAAATCTTAGTTTTTGTAAGAAACTGCAAGCTTTCTTCCAAAGTGACCGTACCATTTTGCATTCCCACCAGCATTGTTGCTATGCAACCTTGCCAGCATTCACCATTGTAACAGGTATTAATGGTATCTCATTGGTGTTTTAATGCACAGTTCTAATGACATGTGGTGTTGACCATATCTTATTTTTCCATTTGCATATCATCTTTGTTGAGATATCTATTCAGATATTTGCACATTTTTAAAGTGGATTCTTTGTTTCATTATTGGCTTTTAAGAGTTTTTTGTATACTTTGGAAATTAGTCCTTCCTATTTCTGGGAAGTTCAAAATCAAGGTGTGGCATCTGGTATCTAATGAGTGCTTTCCTCACACTGTAGAAAGAGGAGGGACAGGAGAAGAGGCTCACTGAGCACGGGCCTTAATCTCATTTATGAGGGAGGAGCTTTCATAGCCTAATCACCTGTTAAAGACCCCCAACTCTTAATATGTCACCTTGGCAATACCTGAATTTTGAAAGGAACACATTCAAATAATATCACTCGTTGTTTCCTTCTTTCACTTTTTTTAGCTTGGTGGGAGCAGCACCGTATCTGTCTTGGTTACTAAGGTAACACCAGACCCATTACATCTTGGCACATCATAGGTGCTCAGATATCAATTGAAAAAAAAATAAGTAAAAGTTTTTCCTTTCAGTACCGTATATATTCAGTTTTCCTTGAATGCCAAGTATGTTAGGCACTTTTGTTGCATCTGGGGGGTTAATCTTTGAAGAGGAGTGACTAGGGGTCCCCCATAATGACCCTCCACCTGTCTCTGGGTCCCTGCTTTCACTCCAGAAAAGAATGAGGAAGTGAGCTCAGAAAATGGGAGAGTCAAGACTGATATGGCGTGTAGTGAAAGTTTATTTTAAAGTGTGGTGAATGAAAAGGAAGCTGAAGAAAAGCTGTCTTAATAGCAGTGTTGCTGCAAGGTTGGGGGCATCTCATTTGGGATGCTCCGTGAGTCTGAGATGTACTTCATACTTACAGCAGTGAGCTGGTTTCTAAAAATGACTGATTCACTGATTGATGTGGTCTAGGCCAATCAGAGTCTTAGCCTTTATTTCTGGGAAGGGGACAGGTCTGCTGGAGATTTCTTAAACATGTAGTAAGTGCGAGTAACATTTTCATAAAGACACAGTTGGGTTCATTTTTCAAGCACATGGTATGCAACAAGCATGTAATGATTTTATAGTCATCAGCCACTGATAAGCATGTGATGGTTTTACTATGATAGTCACTTAGCTTTTGACCTGGGTTACCTATGTACCTCTAATCTGCCCCTACATTTTGACAGTGAAACTGAGATATTTTGCTGCTTTTAAGGGGTGAAGCTTAATGTGCATGTAGTTTTATATTTATATTTTCAACTGTGTTTTTGCTTACTTGACTTGTCAAATTTATTTATTATTTATTTATTTATTTATTTTTGGTAATAGGAATGAAACTCAGGACTTGGCACTTGACAGGCAGGTGCTGTGCCACTGAGCTGTATTCCCAGCCCTCAAATTTATTTTTAGCTTTTTTTTTTTTAGTATTATGTTTATTGGTACCATTTAGCTATACATAATGATCACATTCATCATAGGAAATTTGTACACATACATGATTTATCTTGGTTCCTTTTTTCTTTCCCATTTCCCTCTCCTACTTTCAACCCTTCTTCTCTCCTTATTTACAAAGCATTGTTTCCATTTTATCCTTCATTGTTCATTTTATTCTTTTCCATTCCTTTCCCCCTCTCCTCTCACTTTCTTTTTTTAACAATTTCTTCTTGTTTCAAAATACCTATTATACATTTTGGTTCTTATTTGCATTTTCAGTTTCTCATGTCAGAGAGACAGTGCAATATTTACAAATTTGTCTGATTTATTTCACTTAAAATAATGATCTCAATGTGTATCCATTTACCTATAAATGTCTCAAGTGTATCCTGTTTGTGACTGGGTAGTACTCCATTGTATTAAAAAAGAACCACATCTTTTTTATCCATTTATTGGTGAAGGGCATTTGGATTGTTTCCATTATTTAACTATTACAAACTGTGCTGCTTTTTTTTTTTTTTCCCCAGCACCGGGGATCGAACTCACAGCCTCACACCTGTTAGACAGGCGCTTAAGCCACTGAGCTAAACTCCCAGCCCTAGTTTTTTAAGGCAGGGTCGCACTATGTAGCTCAGGCCAGCCTTGCACTCGCCTTGTAGCCCAAGCCGGCCTCGAACTCACAACGCTCCACCTACCTCAGCCTCCCGAGTGCTGGGATTAAAGGCGTGCGCCGCCACGCCTGACTACAAACCGTGCTTCTATAAACATCAGTGCACATTTATTAATGTGCTATGATGCTTTTCATTCTTTTGGGAAGATATCAAGAAGGGGAATAGCTGGGTCAAATGAGACCTCTAGTTTTAGTTTTTTTGAGGAATTCTCACACTAATTTTCACAGTGGTTGCACCGGTCTGCATTCCCACCAACAGTGGAGAAAGTTTGCTTTTTCCCCACAGCTCCATCAGCATTTGTTATTGCTTGGTTGTTTGCTAATAGCCATTATTTCTGGAGTGAGATGGAATCTCAGTGTTGTTTTAATTTGCATCTCTCAAATTACCAGTGATGTTGAACATTTTATTCATATGCTCATTTACCAGTTCTAATTCTTCATCTGAGAAGTGTGTATTCACTTCAGAGGCTCATTGTTGGATTGGTTCTTTAAATTTGGTGGGATCTGGTTTATTTCAATTCTTTGTATGTTCTTGATATTAGCTTTTTGACTGAGAAGAATTAACTGGCTAAAGTATCTCTGTATTCTGTTGGTTGTCTTTTCACACTGTTGGTGAATTTTTTGCTGTGCAAAATCTTTTTAATAAGATGAGATCCCTGTTATTGATTTTTGTGATAGCTCAAGTGTGATTGGGCTTTTGTTCCTAAAGTCTTTGCCTACACCTGTGTCTTCAAGAGTTGAACCTATTCTCTCTTATAGCTGAGTTAGTGTTTCTGTTTTAATATTTAGATGTTAGATCCATTTTGAGTTTAATTTAGTGTATGGTGATAGCTATGGGACTAGTTTTAGGCTTTGACATGTGGAAAGTCATTTTTCCAGCACGATTTATTAAAGAGGCTATGAGTCTTCCAGTGAACATGGTTGGCCTTTTTGTTGAAGATAAGGTGGCTGAGTGTGTTTGGAGTTGTTTCTGCATTTTATAATCTGTTGCATTGATCCTCAGGTATTTTTTTATTTGCCAGTACCATGGTGTTTTTAACACAGGAGGTTGGTAGTATAATTTCAAGTAAGGGATTGTGATGCCCACTGCTTTGTGTTTGTTGCCTGGAATGGTGCTTGCTATTCTAGTTGTCTTCTAGTTCCAAATGAATTTTAGGAATGCTTTCTCTAGTTCTCTGAGGTATGCTAATGGTGTTTTGATTGGGATTGCATTAAATCTGTATAAAATTTTGAGAGTAATGCCATTTTCACTATGTTGCTAACCTAGAGCTAGAGATATATTTCTGTTTTCTGATATTCTCTTCCATCTCCTTTTTCAGAGTACTGTTGTTTTCAGTGTAGGGACTTTTACTTCCTTTGTTAGATTGATTCCTAAGTATTACATTTTTTTGATGCTGTTGTGAAAAGTGTTGTTTTCCTAATTTCTCTCTCAGTGAGTTCGTTATATGTGTATAGGAATGCTATTGGTTTATTGAGTGATGGCTTTGTATCTAGCTACATGACTGAATTTGGTGATTAAATATTGAAGTCTTTTGGTGGAGTTTTAGGGATTTTCTATATAGAGTATCATGTTATCTGCAAATAATGATAGTTTGAATTTTCCATCCTATATTTATTCTTTTTATTTCTTTTTCTTGTCTAATTGCTCTGCCTAATGTTTCCAGAACTAATATTGAGTAGGAGTGGTGAGAATGGACAGCCTTGTCTAGTTCTTGATTTTAGAGTGAAGTCTATAAATGTTTGATTGTATAGTGTGGTGTTGGCTGTTGGTTTGTCATGCATGGCTTTTACCAGATATAGATAAAGATCATTTATTCCAATTTTCTATAGGGGCTTTGACATGACTGGGTGTTAAACTTGTTAAATGCTTTTTCTGCACCTACTGAGACGATAATGTGATTTTTGTTTTTGGCCTTGCTGATACAGTGCATTACATTAATTGATTTGTGTATTTTCAACCATCCCTGCATCCCTGAGCTAAATCCTACTTGGTCATGGTGTATAATTTTCTTGATGATTTGCTGCATTCTGCTTGGCAGTATCTTATTGAGAAATTTTGCATGTATGTTCATTAGAAAGATTGGCCTGTGGTTCTCTTTTTTGGTTGGATCCTTAACTGGTTTGGTATTAGGGTAATAACTTGCTTGCTGGAATGACTTTTCCTTTCAATTTTATTAATGCCTTTGAGGAATAGTGGCATTAGGTCTTCTCTGAATTTCTTGTAAAATTAAGCAGTGAATCCTTTAGGACCTGAACTCTCCTTGTTGGTAACCTTTTAATTAGATTGTTGATTTCACTGACTGATATTGGGTTATTTAAAATTTTTAAATCTTTTTGATTCAGTTTTGGCAATTCATGTATCTAGGAATATGTCCCTTACTTCTGTTTTCCATTTTGTTATAATAAATGTTCTCCAAGTAGGTATTGATGTTCTTCTGGATTTCTGCAGGATTTGCTGTGATTCACAGTTTTCAATTCTATTGCATGGATTTGAGTCTTTTCATTCCTCTTTTTACAAGTTTGGCTAAGTGTTTATCAATTTTATTCAGTCTTTCAAAGAATTACTCTTTGATTCATTGATTCTATGTATTGTTTTCTTAGTCTCTATTGCATTAATTTTTGCTCTAATCTTTGTAATTTCCTCCCTCATACATGTATTGAGCTTGAATTGTTATTTTTCCCAAAGCATGAGGTTCAATATTAAGTTGTTTATTTGAGCTTGCTGTGTTTTCTTGATGTGAGAATTCATCACTATAAATTTCCTTCTTAGGACTGCTTCCATCACATCTGATAGGTTCTGATACGTTGTATCAGAATCACCACTGAATTACAGATAATGTTTAATTTCTTCTTTAACTTTTTTTGTGACCCATTTGTTGTTCACTAGGATATTATTTAATTTCCATGTATTGGTGAAGTTCTTGTGGTACTTTTTACCATTAATTTCCAATTTCATTGCACTATGGTCTGATAATATGAACGGGATAATTTCATTTTCTTTTCATTTACTTAAGCATGGTCTATGAGCTAGTATGTGGTCTGTTTTGGAGAATGTTCCATGTGCAACTGAGAAGAATGTGTATTCTGATGTTGTGAAGTGGAACACTGTAGAAACCTACAAAGTCCATTTTTTTCATAGGTTTGGTTCAATTCTGATGTTTCTTTGTTGATTTTTTAATCTAGTTGATCTGTCTGTTTGTGACAGTGGGGTTTTGCTATTCTCCATTACACTTGTGTTAGCACTTATTTGATCTTTCATGTCCACTAGTGTTTGTTTTATATACTTGGGTGCACTGGTATTTGGTGCATATATATTTATGATTGTTATTTCTTCTTGGAGTCTTCCCTTAACAAGTATGCAGTGACATTCTTTTTTCTTTAGATCAGTCTTGGCTTGAAGTTTCTTTGTTTTCTATTAGAATTGCTACCTCTGTCTTCTAGGATGCTTTCCCTTGAAATATTGTTTTCCATCATTTGATTTCTCAGTCTATGAATTCCTTTCAGAGTTAAATGTTTTTCTTGTATGCAACATATTGTTGAATCTTGTTTCTCAATCCATTCTGCCAGTATGTTTCTTCTGATTGGAGAATTGAGACCATTTATATTGATGGCTATAATTGATATGTGGTGGCTCATCATTAACATATTATTTTCCTCTTGTTGATTTCCTGTCTTCCCCTCTGTTTTATTGCTTGCCTTCTCTGGTATAATCTTTCTCTTGGTGTTCTTGGGATTGTGGCTTTCTTTATTCTTTGTAAAATATCCTTCAGAATGTTTTGCAGAGGTGGTTTGTTGGTCATGAACTTCTTCAGGTGTTCTTTGTCATGGAAGTATCTAATTTCTCCATTGATCTTGGAAGATAGTTTTGGGGGTACACCATTCTATGTTGGAAATTGTTTTCCTTCAGTACTTGAAGTACTTGACTTGAGGGTTTATGTTTAGAAGTCTTCTGTGATTCTGATGGGCTTTCCTTTATAGGTTATTCATTTCTTTTCTGTAACAGCTTTTAATACTCAGTTTTTGTCCTGAGCTTCTTAAATCTTGATTATTATATGCCTTCATGCAAGTTTATTTTGGTGATGAGTAAATGGAGTCCAGTGTGCCTCTGTTATTTATATGTCTAATTCTTTTTCCATGCTTGGAAAGTTTTCTGCCATTACTTATGTTAACAGATTTTTTAAATGTCCTTTGTACTTCCTGCTGCAGTTTCATTGACTCTGATCAGTCTTACATCATTCTTCTTTGCATCATCTTGCAGTTGTTGGATTATTGTTTCATGGCCCCTTGTTATTTTTTGAGATTTTTGTCTTTGTGATCATTAACAGCATTTCTGTCTTCTAAGTTTGGTATTTCATCTTCCATTTTGTTCAGTCAATTTTGTAAACTTTCAATGAAATTTTTAATTTTCTGAATTTCTGTTTGAATCTGTTTTATGGGTTCCATTTCTTTTCTGTGTTTGGTATTCATGGTTTCCATCATTTCCCTATGCTCTTCTTTTCTTTTTTTAAATTAAATTTATGTCTACTTTAGGTTTGCTGAGCAAATCCATAATTATGGACATCATCTCCTTTTTCTCTGGGAGGTTATTTCTTCTCTGATTTCCTAATGTATTGTTTTTTAAATTTCTGCCGCTATCATTCCAGGGAATTCATGTGGGTGGCTTTGATTTCCTCTCTTTGTCCCTGGATTTGTTCTGGGTGGGCTGGAGGACTGGGGTTGCATTTTGCTTTGGCACCTTGTTATTTTCTATTTTTAAATTTTGTTTTGTTTTTTGTGTTGATGTTTGTAAGCTTCTTATAGTGGATTGCTTTATTACTACCATTGAGGCTTTCTTAGGGGATGTCTTTTCCTCAGATATGTTTTCTAGGTGTAGGTGGTTCTTGGTCTTTTTTCCATCCCAATTTATTAAGGATGCAATATTGCTCTCTGTTTGACTCAGCACCCAGTCCTTTGGTACTGGACTATGGTGATGATTACGACTTCCAGACAATCAGTGTTGTCATACAAAGGAGAACAACTGAGTACAAGTATGAATGATATCTTTGTGAAAGTAGCACAATTAAAAATAATGATAGAATCAAGCACAATGTAAAACCTGACAAACTGTGGTAACTGTTAATTTGGTATCTTTAACCATAGGGACAAGATCTACAGTTATAAAACAAAGCCCAACATTATTCAGAAACTTGTATACATTTCCCTTTAGGAGAGTGATTTTATCCTGTAGTAGGGAAATTTAAGAGGGATAGGGGACAAAACGAAAAGATAAGTGAAAAAAATATTGTGGAAGCAAGGCTGGAGGACTGAGCATGATCACCCATGTTTTGGGAAACTAGAGAAAGGGGCAGGTGAGACAGAATGAAGGAGAAAGCAAAAGCTTATCAAAGAGACCAGAAAGCCTAGAGAGAAGGTTCACTCACATGTAAATATTATAAAATCAAGAGAGCCGAGGAAAGAGAGAAAGAAGACAAATAGATTAGGATAAGAATAAAGGTAAAGAACTAAAGAACTTAAAGAAAAACCTGTTTGTGTCTGTGTCTGTCTCCTGGCTTCTGTGGCACCCTTAGATGGCGACTGTCCACCAGCCTTCTCAGCTCTGCTTCCACTGGCATTTCTGTCTCTCATGCTGCTTGTTGTTGGGAGGGGTAGGGCAGGGTGCTGTGGGCTGTCTCGCCGCTCCTGCCATCCTGGGGAAACAGCTCATCCCACTTTGATCTGCTTTTCTATGGGGGGAGTGCCAACCTCAATGACTGCAGAACAGGACGGGTTGTGCTGCTCCACTCACTCTCTTCTCTGCCTCTGCCACTGTTGTGCACCACTGCACTGCTGTGGTCCCTAACCTTACTGATGTGCTGCTTCTGCTGCCATCTTGGAGGCAGCCAAAGGCGGCTTGGTCTGCTTCAATCTTCTCTCCTACTGGGGGTGGGTGAGGGGGGCTGTGGCTGTTTAAATCCTGCATGTCTGTATTCCTCTCACTGGTTTCAAGGAAGGAAGGGTCGTAGATCACCTCTGCTATGATTACTAACCTTGTCATTAGGGGGTCCATTTATTTAGTGTGCATGACATAAAAGAAAACCTGAAAGCCCATTGGGGAGGGAGCAGGTGCTGGCAAAATTTGCTGCCAGGCTACTGTGTCCTCTGCACAGAGGAAAGCACAAGAGGAAAGAACCCTTGTATCCCAAATCTGTCCAATTTGGCTGGAGTTAGCCACACTTTTGCAGTCCATCTAGCTCTTGGAGACTTCACAGTATTTCAAATTGCTTGGCATGCAGGTTGTATGCTGCCAGCAGTCCTGTGGGCTGGATTGTTGTTTTTTAAAGTCCTGCATTTATGTTCTGTTTGATCTGTGAGGCTCCTATTTCAAGTTGATTTGGGCATCAAGATGTATGTCCCTCCCTTTCCTTTTTTTTAAACTTGTGTATTTAGTGGATTTTCTTTTGGTAGTTCCAATGTGGCTCCTCTTCTAGTCAGCTATGTTCAATCTCCTTGATCTGTTAAATTTAAAAAAATATTCTCCATGTGTATCTTAAAAGAATTTTTAGACATTTAAGTGATGTATGGCTCCACAAATTGTTTATAAGGGTGATAGCTTGTGGATTTTCCTTGTTATTAACTGTGAAATGAACTTCTGTCCATTTAATGCCCCTTGTTTTAAATTTACTTGTTTCTCATGTCAGCTTATAATTTATTTTATTAAAAATTATGTGGCAAAAAATAGGGAGAAGTTTTCCGAGACTGCTTTGAACCTCTTACTTTCCTGTCTCCTTCCTCCGCATATCTAACTTTTTCAGTAAGTTGCAGTAGATGGCTTCACATCCTACTTTAGCCTTCAGTATGCTACACCTCTGATCACAGAATGATACAGACCTAATGAGATCCATGTGGGACCAGAGAAGAGGAATGGAAGAGCTTCAAGTGGTGTGTGTTGTTTCACCCAACTAACTTTCATCCACGCAGTTCTCACAGGGCCAGCCTGAGCATCACAATTAGAAAAAATGTGGTTCAAAGACTTGGCTGAATGTGCAGTGAGAAGAAAACATAAAGAGCCCAACATTTTTCTAATACTCATGAGGAAGCCATACTTCACCCTAGGAACAGACACTGGGCTCTTCCACTGCACACTGTACCTGTGGGAACAAATCTTAATGCCCATTACTGGTTTTCTCTTGATTGTGGAGTTTCTTAATGAGTCTATGGAGATCATGTGGAATTCTAAAAATGATATGTTACACTTGCCTTTGGGAGTTCTATCCCCAGAATAGCACAGTTCTTTGAAATCCTCATTTAAATAAGCTTCATGATTTGTGGAAGGTGAGAATACTCACACCTGCTTTGCAAATTGATAAACTGTGCCCTAAATTCATAACAGGTGGTTTGCTTGAAATCAGGTAGTGAGTCAGCAGTGGGGCTATCAATAGAATCCAGCTGTTCTGTTATCCATTCTCTCTGAGCATCCTGTGCATGTTAGTCTAGCTGGGAAGAAGGTTTGTAGTAAGAGAGGATTGGTAGCTTAACCTTGAGGCCATTGCAGTTTCCTCTGTGTGTGTGTGTGTGTGTGTGTGTGTGTGTGTATGTGTGTGTGTGTGTGTGTACACATCGATGTGTTTCTGTGTATTTCTATGTTTGGCTGTGTTTTCTGGAATATTTTTGCCAAGTGGTGTCTTCTTCCCACTTCCCAGATGGTAGTTCTAATTTTTTTCCTTTTGGAAATTGCTCACAAATCAGAAGGCTTTACTTCCCAATTGACAGATTTTTAACAGAAGCTGGTAGGTGACTACCCTCCACCACCCACTCTTCCCCACTCCATCCATGGCAATAAATGACAGGCATTCAGCTTTGTGAAAGATGGTAGGGCAGGAGAAAAATGTGATCATCACCAAAAAGATTCAATATGCCAATTGAAATAGATCTTTCTGCCCAGATAAAAAAATATTTTTGTCAGTTTGTCTCTGACTCCTTTATTACAGCAGCTCCTTTTTAATCGAATAGTTTTGCCAAATTTATATGGTGTTTCCAGGGAGGGAAAAACTAGTCCTGAAAGTGTTACAAACAGAACCTGCTCATAAAATATTGAAAATATAATCACCGTAAAAAGCGATGAATCCTCTGTCTGGAAATTATTGCAAAATATCCTTGATAAAGGATAAAAAAAATCACCATACCAGTCCAAATTCTGTCTAGCTTTGTGTTCAAAAATTTGTTCTTCTTGCTTTCTGTTTCACACAATTATAACTCAACTAACAGTTTTGCTTCTTACTAGAAGCAGAGTATAGCTTTGATCAGTCTGTGACACGGTAAGATTTTCATTTGGTTATTTGTTTATCACATTCAAAGATGGGTTTAACCTTCATCTCCATTAGTGAGGAGTATATTATTATTGATTGAAGCCAAGCATTGATGAAACAAAATGGATTTTCAGACCGTGGCCTTTCATACCTATAATGTAAAAAGCTGCAAAGAAACTAAATCGAGGCCATGATTTATCTGTTGCATTTGGTTGTTAACAAGCATCAGAGATGCCATGTTATTTGATTTCAAGTTGAATAGTATGTGCTCTGGAACCAGAGTACTTGGGATTGAAGCCTAGGCAACTTTGGGCATGTCATCTTCTCTGTGCCTTAGTTTCCTTATGGATTAAATGCAGGAGATAATAGCATCTGCCTTCTTACTACAATATTGTCCTGAGAACTGTATTTGTAAAGCACATAAACAGTAAGCATATATTTTAACTATTAAAATCTATTTAGTTTAATATTTTGCACATTTTTCTTTAAAAGAACCTTTGAAAATATGTGCAATGTGTTAAAAAAATAGAGCATTATAACACACAAAAAGTAAGCCTTCTGTCTGTATTAAACACAGTTATGCTTTTAAAAGTGACTCCTGTTTAGTAGAGTTCAGAGAAAGAGACTTGCCAATCTGGATTTTGAGTGAGCTAACTGCATTAATTTGCAGGTCTATTCACATTTAGCACAAACACTATAGTTAGAAAAACACTGTGGAGCTGTTCAGAAATGGGGATGATGTTCACAGTATATTTTAAAGGTGGAAAAAAATAGTCCAACCTCATTTGAAAGGCAAATAGTTAGCAATCTACATGAACAGGTACGTAGTTGAAGTTGGAGACATCTCTTTACTTTTGCTGATCATGAAAACAAGAAAGGCAAATATGAACCATTTCATGAGAAGACTGATGATATTTCAGGGCTGAAAGTAATTTAGAAACCAGAAGAATCCCCTGATGTGACCATTGAGGAAATCAAGATCTAGAGAATACAGTTTACTTGTTCTAAATCACATGAATAGGGGATGATAGAAGACATTCGCTATGACTCATACAGTGTTTCAATGGAAACTGTCTCTGGGAAACTTTGATAAAGTGGTAACTTGCAGTGGATTGATCCTTGACACCAGGGAAACAGGCCTTTCACAGGAAGTCATTATGGATGGCATCTGAGTGTATGAGAGTTTGGTCCAAAGAGGAAAACTGTAGATTATTTTATTTTCCAAAATACTGCTGCAATATGTTCATAATATTCATAATATCCAATTTTATACATACAGAATTTAGATTAATAGTTGGCTAGAGCTGTAAAGGAGAGGAATTCATGGGTAGAGGAGTTAGTGATGGGTAAAATATGAAGTTGCTTTTTTGGGGTGGTGTGTTGAAGTGTTCTTAAATTGATTGTGGTGATGGTTGCATAGCATTGAACACTTTAAATTGATGAATTTTATGCTGTGTTATGTTATGTGATTACATTTCAACAAAGCTGTTTAAAAAGAAAGTTCTTCCACATGCAATATGAACTGTCCATCTTTTAGAAAATGATGAAAGATTTACTGTTCTGAGGGAGAACTTGACTGAGAATCATACCTAAAGCCACAAGTCCTTACTTTGCCTGTGACTTTCATGGATGATACAGCTGTACTGTGTCTTAGTTACTTTCTCATTGCTGAGACACAATACTCAATATTCACAACTCCAGGAGGAAAGGTTTATTTTGGCTTACAGTTTTCAGAGGTTTCAGACCATAGTCTTGGCTCATTCCAAAGCAGGGTGGGGTGGCAGAAGAGCATGGCAGAGGAGAATTGCTTATGGCATCCACAGGAGGCAGAGAGGGATCAAGGGAGAAGAGAATGAGAGAGACCCTTTGAGACCATACCCCCCAGTGATCCACCTCCCTCAACCAGTGTCTACCTCCCAATGTCACATGTAGCCCCTAGACTCCTCAGTAGATGAATCCACTGATGAGTATCATGTCCCCATGATCCAATCACTTCCCTAAAACCCCACCTATGACTGCATGAGGCTTTGGAGGAACATCTAGATATAAATAATAACATGCTGTCTTTCCACGTGACCTAGAATGTTAATCTGTCCATTTCCCTGGTACATTGGAAGGGTAATTTTTGAATATGGAAGTTAAAACTTCTAGAAATAACCTGTCTCTGTAGTGCGATTAGTGTTAGATTCTTGTAAGAAGGTTATTTGACAAGTTACTAGACACTCCAGCCCCACCTAGATCCAATTTGCTTCATAATCAATTTTATCATATATTTCAGAATTTAACATAAAATAGGTTCCTAGGGTACA
>RJWM01002586.1:103749-126269 GCA_004363535.1 Dasyprocta punctata | reverse complement strand
TATTTACTTATTCTGTGGCAGACCTTGTTACGGGTCAAATAAATTTAGATGACTTTTGTTTTGAACAGTTAAAGGGAATCCCTCTCCTCTCATCTTCTCTCCTCTCCCCTCCCTTCTCTGCTTCCTCTTTTTTATCCTCCTCCTTCCCCCTTTTCTCTCTTCCTCCTCTTCCTTTCCTCCCTTCTCTCTCTCCCACTGTCTTCATAGTTAACTGATTGTGTCAACTTGAGTAAGAAATGCCCAATTAAATTAAATCAACACAGTTCTGGGTGTGGACAATGGAAGCCCCACCCTGGGTGTGGGTGGTATCAAGCTTAGAGCCTGGATGGAATATAATAAGATAGAGGGAAAGGAGCTGGGGCTGCTTATTGCTTCAATGCTTCCTGTCTGCCTTGCCATAGACTGTTTCTCCTCTGTGATGCCCCTCTGTCATGCCACCCTGCTCTGGAGCCAGTGTATTATGAACTGAAACCTCTACAAACTGTGAACTAAATAAATCTTTCCGCCTTCAACTTTGAGTGTTGGGTATTTTGTCTCAGCAACAAGAAAAATAACTAAGACACTATCCCAACCCCTGAATACATTTTTAGTAGGTTCAAGTCTTCTGTCTGAAACCCCAGAGACAGTTGATTGCTTCTTCTGGTGTGAACACTTCATCCCTGAGGCCAAGTTTGTGGTGTCAAGACAGGAAGCTATGCATTTCTATTTATGGTTTCTTACTGGCCAACTCTGCAGGCTCCACAAGGGTTCACAGGGGCACCAGGTGCAAAGAAATCATCTCAGCTACAGGAAGAACAGCTCATGTCAGAAGGCCAAAAGCATCACTTTTATATTTGTGACTTGGCACAGCAGTGAACTTCATGAAAAACAAATGTAAGTAGCATGAATAATGTGCTAAGCCATAATGCAGAATTTAGAAACAGAGACAGCACATCTTTTCAGATCTCTCTGAAATCCCCAGTTATAGTTTATCTTAAAGCATGGATTAACATCTGTTCTAGGGTAAATATTTCTTACCTCTGATGTAAATATTTGAGGAAGCCTAAATAACAGCCCCACTTTCCTGAGGATCCTAGAAAAATTCACCTCAATAGTTTGTCCCTGTATCAGCATGAGGTTTGCAGTCACCTGATGCCAAATGACCCAGCAAGGTCCATGTGTGTCCTTCTGCCTACTTGATTATGGGTTGTCAGGTCTGAAGTCTTCAGGATTAGGGTCTAAAGGTTGGAAACTCCTAGGCTTTGAGTCAGAATTTACAAAACGCCAATGAAAGAAGTTGAATACACACACACAAACTTCCACACAGGAAAGACCTCCAATGTTTATAGATTGGAAGAATGAATATTGTTAAATTGTCCTGATCACCCAAAGTGATCCAGATAATCAATGTAATCTCCATCGAAATACCAAAGTCATTGGTCCCCGAACTAGAACACACACACACACACACACACACACACCCACACACACAAACAACAATCCTAACTTCACATGGGAGCACAAAAGATCCCAAAGTGAGTGATCCTGAGTCAAAAGAACAATAAACAAAAAACCTCTTATCATTAGATTTCAAGGCATACTAAAGATCCATAAGAACCAAAAACAGCATGACCTTGGCATAAAAATAGAATAGAGATCTCAGAAATCAACATACTTGTCCACAGACCCTGACTTTTCCCAAAGGTGCCAGAGGGCATCCACGTGATGGGTAGAGTTGGGGAAACTGGACACTGTCTCTCACCCTGTACAAAATCCACTCAAGATGGAACAGGGACCTAAATATAACACCTGAAACTACTAGAAGAAAACAAAGGAAAAACACTTCAAGATGTTGTTACAGGCAATAATTTTCTGGATTGGACCCCAAAACTACAGAAAACAAAAGCAAAACTAGGCAAATGGGGTTACATCAAGCTAAAAGTCTTCTACACAGTGAAAGCAACTATCAAGAGAGAGCAGATGCAACCTACAGAAAGCATGACAATATTTGCCAACTAATCATCTGACTGAGGGTTATTATTGCAGAGTATACAAGGAATTTAGAAAGTTTAATAGCAGCAACAACAAGCCAAGTAATCCAATTTAAAGTAAATAGGCATTTCTTAAAAGAATAATACAAATGATAACAAGTGTATTAAAAAATGTTCATATCATTGGCCATCAGGGAAATACATATCCAAACTATAATGAGATACCATCTCACCTCAGTTAGAATGAGTAATACCTAAGAAACCAAGCAAGCAACCAACCAACCCACCAATCAACCAACCAACAAACCAACTAACCAACTGACCAGCCAACCAATCAACAAATGCTAGTGAGAATGTGGAGAAAAAGAAATTCTTATATGCTGTAAGTAGGAATGGGAATAGTACAGCCATTAAGGAGAGTGATTAGTGGTTTCTCAAGAAATGAAAATAGTTCTAACATATGATCCAACTCTCCAAAGGAAATAGAAACAGAACATAAAAGAAGTACCTGTGTGCCCATGTGCAGTACACTGTTCACAATAGGTGAGATATGGAATCAACCTAGATGCCCATCAACAATGGATGGATAAGAAAATGTCCTACACACACGTGTATAAACACACACACACACACACTTAGCCATGAAGAAGAATGAAATTCTGTTGTTTGTGGAAAAATTGGATGGAACTGGAGTAAAATTATTTTAAGGGAAATAGTTCAAACACTGAAAGACAAGTATTGCATGTTCTCTCATATGTGGAGGCTAAAAATGTCAACTCGAAAGTAAAATAGCAATTATCTGAGATTGAGAAAGGTGTTGGGGAAAGGAAGAAACTAGAAAACCAGAGGTTAGACTTGATCAGTGTATACTCAGTGCAAGTATAGAAAGATCAAAGTGACTCCTGGTCACATGTATACCAAGAGAAAAAAATTCTTAATGCGAATCTTCACTTTTTCTGTAAGGCCCTTCCACTGGTGGATGAGGAGCGCACACATTATCAGTGTTAACCTGATCTATAGAATGCTCCCACCACAACACCTAACTCCTGTGTGAGTAACCAGCGCTACAGCTTAGATACGGTGGCACACAAAGCTAACTGTCAAAGCCCCACTTCTGGGCTGTAGTATCCACATGCTGACTGGCAGGAACCCCGCCTTCCTCTAACATACTCTTGAAATCCCTAAGTGGGTGATGGCGTCTTTCTGAACTCCTGAACCCTCTGTTTTTCCCATCTCCTGGTGGCTTTTCTTTTAGATTTCATGAACTTCTTGATTCTGTCCTCCTGCTGTCCCTCCATGATGCTGATGACTCCTGCCTCCCCACTCCCAATTCTGGATTCTCTTAGCTCAACTTCTTCGCCTTGTGGGTGACCCTACAGTTTAGTGCCATATATTTGACTCTTGGTTGCTTTATTTTTTTTTTTTTTAGTTTCTTCAAATTTCTGTCAACCTCTGTCATGGGAGTGATAAATTGTCACCCCAGTGACTTCACTGACTGCCACTGTCTGTCCCCAAATCCTTGCAACAATACAGTTGATGTAAGTTACATTGTGATACTACCTGTCCCCTCTGCATGTCAATTCAGGAACATAAGAGCCCCAAATTAACAGGAAGTAGAATTGAGACTTTATTCTCTGTTGGAAGCATTATTTCCTTAGGAGCTTTTCATTCCAAACTCGTGGAACCTAAGGATGGAGGAATAAAAAGAAAATTTTTCAGCATAGAAACTTTAAGTTTCATATTGAGGGGTCGTTCCCACTTTAACACTTTCTGGACACCACAAATCCAAAGTCAAGGTGTCACTAGGGTTACATCTCACAAAGCTTTAGGGGAGATTTTGTTCCATGTTTTTAGCTTCTGATATTGTTGTCAAATCCTTGATTCGGAGCCTCATAACTGCAGTTTCCACACAACTCTCTCCTTTGTGTCTTACGCCACCTCCTTAAAGGGCAGCTGTCAGATTGGGTTGAGGACCTACTTTACCCTGCTATGACATCTTAATTAATGTTATCTGCACTGGCCATATTCCCAAATATGTTCACCTTCTGATGTGCAGAAGGTTAGGACTTCAACATAGCCACTTGGGGTCAGAATTCAATTCATAAAAGAACATCGGAAAGAACATCACAGACCAGAAGATTCATGTCTGGAAGGGATCCCCGAGGGCAAAATGTCTCCTCCACTTTCAGCGAGGAAGGAACCACTGTATCAGCCTTTCATCCAGGCATTGGCTGGTCACCTTGGAGAACGGTGCTGTATCAGCTCATCATTGGCCTTCATGGTTGGCTGACTGGGCAGCCAGCAAGTGTGATGGACATGCTACCACGAAGAGAGAGAGTCTGTGGCGCTGGGCCCCATTGCTACGATCTGAACATCTTTTCCTCATATTCAAGCACTCACACCCAGTCCATGGTGTGGGGCCATTTAGAGCTGATTGGGTCAAGAATGGATTAGTGACCTTATCAAAGAGATGCAAGGAGCTTATTTATTCTTTTGCCATGTGAGGAGGGGTTGCATGATAAAGCACCACTTACAGATCAGAAACTCAGCCCTAACCAGATACCAGTCTTTGAATGCTGTACTTTGATCTTGGACTTTCCCGCCTCCAGAACTATGGGAAGTAATTTTTGTTTTTGGTAACTTACTGAACTTATATTCTTTTGTCATGGCGTGCCATTTGAACCAAGCTATATGTGTGCAGCATCCAGCCTGTGACCACAACCATTTGAAGCAAGACCAGATTGGCTGGATAAGGAGGTGGAAAGGCATTTACAATGGGGATCACTTAGCCTCTCAATACCAGTAAACTCTTCAGTTTGCTCCTCCCCTTTGGTACACTTTATATATGATATTCTATCCTTGTATTCCATGACCATTCCAAAAAGTCCAAGAAATCTATCTATATACATTTTTCCCCAGAACTCTTGGCCAACAGTTCTCTAGTCTTGTTTTTCCAGGTATCTGATGAAAGAAGCATCCCATTAGCATTATCTGGGAGTCATCTTGTTTTTCCAAGTATATGATGAAATGAGTGTACCCTTAGCATCTCTTGTATGTTATTTTGAACCCATAAAATAGGCAATATGTCCCATGTTCCTCCATAGAAAGTGGAAAACCAAATGGTACCTGAAATTCTGCCCCTGGAGAATATTTCCACTTTAAACTATCTTTCATATTTCTACCAATAAGGTTTGAATATATCAGCTGTCCACTGTGTTGGGCAAATATCTCTTAAACAGACAAATTGTCCTCTTGGCTGTTAGTCATAATTAACATCCTAGGAGGCCACAGCAGTGGTTGGATGGACAGTGATACAGCAATAAAGCAGACACTTTGAAGTCTGATTCTGCTCAGAGGGTTTATCTGAGCTCTCTGGACCACCTCTGTTCATGAGATGATTCCATTGCAATGTTGTTATTCAGTGCTGCTACTCATGTCTACTTTTAGGATTTGGAGGAGTGAATAACACACAACTCATGATGGGCAGCACAGGTGAGATACACCCTGGTCATCACACGCAGGTATCATTATGTTGTAACAGGACAGAGCAGCTAACCAGAGATAGCAATACAAATGGAGAATAGTTATTTGCAGGAAAGTTTGCATTTGCTTGAAAATGTTAGGTCTGCTTCTGTTTCTCGTAGAGAATCACTGGAGGATCCAAAGAGTATATCTATCTATAACAGAGAGTTTAAGCAATTTTTAGATATGTTAGCTTATGCTACCTGAGTGGTGCTAAAACATGGGCCCATTGGGACCAATAGTTTATCTTTGTGGGTTACTCAGGAAGTGGGTAAAAGCAGTGTCATAACCATAGGATCTGCTTCCTCCAAAGTTCAAAGGCATGATTTCTTCATTGCAGGAAATTAAAGGCACAGTTAGTAGTTGCTTGTTTCAAAGAGATATCTGAGCATGTTCTACACAAAAGGATTCCTAGACTATTTTCAGTTTGGCAAGATCCCAAATCCTTGTGGGTTTTGTCTCCTACTCACTAACACACAAGTCTTACGAAGGTAGGTGCTTGGGCTGTCCTGTGTTTCAGCATAAAACATCTTCCATAGAACTGATCAGAGTGATGTTCTCTGGGATTTCAACATGGTCAAAATTACTCTGAATTACACTGTGGCCAAGATTGGCAATGTCAGTGTAGTCTTGAGCTGAGACACGGAAGGTGTATCTTTGTACTTACTAGCTAGGTAAGGATGAATTTCTTCTCATTGTCTTGACTAACTCAGGTAGAGAACAAGCAAAACACAGCAAAATCACTGCCTATATTGATGGCTACTCTGTTGGAGTTGTTGCTCTGTTGCCTTGTCTCAGTGAAGGTCAGTAGTAGTGGTTGGTGACAACAATACAGCAGAGTTCTGGAGCATCCATTGGTGTTTGTGCTAGCCAAGTTGGAGAGTTCAATGAGGCAGGGACAGAGATCACCATTCCTGCTTCTTTCAGTTCTTGATAGGAGCACTGATATTTACATTTTCTTCCAGGAATATGGTATTGTCTTCTGCTTGACATTACATGCTGTTTGACATGTAAAACTTCAGGGGCTATGTTTTGCTCTTTCAGCTATAATGACACTGATTTTGTGGTCAGAGAACCATGGGCAGATATTTGTAGTCAATAAATGTGATTATTCTAGGAATATAGGAAGATGTGTAATAAATATCAGAAATGGATATAGCCCACCAACCGCAGATAATGGGCCAAGATTTTATATATTGCTGTCTTAATTACTTTTCACTCATTTCTGAGAGAGAATACCTGATGCCCAAAATTAGGTAAGGAAAGGTTTATTTCTTATAGTTCTTGGAGGTTTCAGTCAATATTCAGCTGTTTGCAAGGCAGAGTGGCATGGTGGGGCAGCCATTCATGGTGGCTGCCAAATAGCAAGGCACAAACCCAAGAGAGAGAAGACATGCCTTCTTCCCACCCTTACACTATATGTTGGCTCTACCCCTGGGCAGGTGCCACACTCATGCCACCCATCCCAGCGCCTGACAACAAACCAATCATGAACGCCAGACTCAGCCCCATCCATGATTACACGAGGCTACAGTGGGGGCCATCTGACCACACTATGACAATTACTAACTTGGTGCCCATAGTAATTAGTGCTAAGTTGGGACAAATAACTAATAGCTCAGAGGTGAGCGGTTGTGTTTTTTTGACAGTTCATTGTCACTCTGCTGAACAGAGGGAAGATCATGATAAAAATTTACAGTGTGCACTTGTGTCCATATTTCTGGATGTTTCTTTAGAACAAAACAAGCTTCCAATTTAAGAGACTGTGGGTTGTGAATTGGTAAAATGTGATGAATTCCCAGCAGTGCTTTGAGTTGGGTGACTACCCATCAGAGGAAAAATTAGTTTGATGACATAGACCAAGCAATATTTCAGAAGGCTAACAATCCGTTTCATCCATCACAAAAACATTAACCAGCATTGGAAGTCCATATGTTTCAAAAAGCTTACATGGCCAGTCCATCTGTGTATTAGTGTGGTTGTCATGTAAGCCCCGTCCCAGAACTAAACTCTGCCACCTGAGCGGTACTAATCTGAGACCTTGTCATTCTTGTTGAAATGAGAATCTGATTCTTTAGTTAGACACCAATTTTCAGGGATGCTAGTGCTCATTAGTGAGGTAAAGGGGACCATTCTTTAGGCCTTCCTGCACCTGTGGCAAGAGTACAGTAGAGCACATCACATGCATAGATAACGCACCAGCATTCTCTTCTGCCTGTGCCTCTGGGGTTTTCTTCATGCTGAGAAGTCTCAGCATGTCAGTCTCATGACTGTGGGTTACACTGGGTGCAGGGTTCAGCTGTGTGCTAGAGCTGTCCCTGGTGCTGCGGCCAGCTGTTACATCCAGAATCCTCTGTGAGCTTCATTGTATCCTTAAATTCCATATTTTTGTATTCTTCACTTAACCCCTTCAGAATCTTTTTCTAACCCCCATTTCCTGATGATAAAAATTGTCAAGGTCCTGACCCTCCTATGGTATAGAATTTATATGTTACTTGAAGATACCTTGAGATTCTTCTGCTCATAAAAGAGCTGAATGAGGTTGGGGTTATGTAAGCATGAGGAGGACCAGAGTCTCCTTGCAAGGAGAATGGTGCTGACAAAGTTACTGAGGAGTTTTTGCAGACAAGTTAGAGGGATTGCTTTAACTACCAAGGAAAATTCAGGGGACTTTAGAGTTTAAGTTAAGGACCTGAGGTCAAGCTTCAGAGTTCTACTTATTCCAACCAGTGTCCCATTTAGAAAATCTCTGCAGTAACCAGTCTGGATCCTGGTCACCGAGGAGTAAGTAGGACACTGAGACAGAGATGGTCTACTAATCTTAATTATAACTTGACCTCCTAAACTTGAACTTCATGACTAAATTTATATATTACATCTCTACCTATTACAGGCCTAGATTCAGTTGTCAACTACATTTACCTTGCAGATACGCAGGATTAGAAAAGCATTTAAAGATGGTTTCTTCTCCCTCATATCTTGAGTTAAGGGTTCAAAGCACTATGCTTAGTATTTTTGTTTTTGTAAGTTCTGCAACAGAATGTGGAACAGCTTGTAATCTTTATCATCACAGTGATGGATGACACAGACACGTAATCATCCAGAGCCTTGCTCTCCACTGGTTGCTCTTCCTCCCCTCCCACCACCATCTGTATGTTCTAAAATAATATATACGGACTCAATTCAGGAATGACTTCTGGGACCAGTTTCTGCATCAACCAGGAGCCCAGCAAGTGACAGAAGGAAAGCTGTGGAAAATTTAAAGAAGATACTTGTTAGAGGTGTGTGGGGTTGCAAAGCAAACAAAGGGAGTTGAGACACCAGTGACTGGTGGTGGGGAAGAAGTGTTACCATCCTTGATTCTGAACTGGAGGCACCGTGAGCCAAAGCACCACAAGAGCCAGAGCCTCAGGCAACATGTGAAGAACTGAGGTCACAGAGTCTATCCACTGCCAGGATTCTAGCATTGAAGCAGGATTGAGCAAGCCAGGAGCAAGCCTGTTCTCTTTCTCAGTCTCTCTTTCCCGTTTCCTGGTGGACTCCATGGGTGCAGGTGATGTAGTCTGTGGGGGCAGCTGTCCCTGCATTCCAGAAACACAACAGATGATGTGATTCCTCTGAGGATGGATGATGCAGGGTGGAGAATAATTAGTGCAGTGGAGGAGAAGGAGGGTAGGGAGGAGGTGTGGGTTCAGTAACTGTGACTTCAGAGTCTCTGTTCCACTGTATTCAGAAAGACAATTCCCTTTTTCTGATAGAGAATGCACTTTTCGGCTTTCTTGAATGACTCTATACTCCCTTCCCATTCCACGTCCCACTCTAGTATGTCAGAAATCCTTTCTGTGGGTCTCTTGGTCCCCAGGCAAATCAGAAAATATGGCTAGAGGCTGTTTAAGTGTCCTTGAGAATTCTGACAGCGAAGGTGATTGGATGCCGTCGTTGCCCCTAAAAGCCCGCGAGACCTTGTTGCTAGTAAATCTGAGTATGAGCCAAGATAACCCGTTAGAGTAGTGAAGGAAAAGAAAATTAAAGTGAGCATTACTTGGAAACAAAATTAATTTATAATGTGATGTGGCAGGAGGAAAGCTGAATGCTTTCAGAAATTGTAGATGAGGAATAATCCCAACCCCAAGTCTTTCTTCCACATTATTCAGTTACAATGCTTTAGATATCACATCTGATTTTGAATGTCAGAGGTACAATAAGTGGCAGACATTTGGTGAGATGGTAGAAAGGGAAAATGTACAATCCAATAACAAAAAACCTTACTGGTCAGATGTACTTGAATAAAAACAATTAAAGTGAAATAAATAATTGGCTTGGCTCTTTAGGTAGAAAATTGAATTTCTACCCCAAAAATCATAAAAAAGCATAATGTGTTTAAGACAAATATTAAAGGACACAAGAGAGACTGTAGGGAAAACATAGCTTAGGTATGAGAAAAATACGAATGAGCTCTCTAGTCTCAGTAATAGAATAATTTCCGTAATACATAGAAAATCAATAACATAGTGATCCCCTTGTATCTGGGATTTCAGGCACCTGTGGTCAACCAGCATCCATGTGTCTTGATGACCCTGTTTCAGACATGGCAGAAACCATGGCTATCAAACTCATCTCAGCAGGCAGGCACTGTGCCAATTTATATCAGCACAAGAAAGGAGAGTAAGTACAGTAAGCCTAGAGTGTAGGTTAGTGGTAGAGTGTTGGGAGCTGTTGAAACTGAAAATTGAACACACATGCAGGGCTGTGGCATGGCTGACCTGAGAACAAAGAGACACCTCAGAGGGCAAGATTAAGTCACAGCTGAGGACACCTGGCTCCAACTCCAATTAACTAAATAAAGACTAGTTGCAGGCATTTCACTCCTGTAGTGAGATGCATCATGAAGATCTTCTCCTAAGGTACTTCTAAATTAGCAATACCTGTTACTTGGAAAAGTCCTTGAACCACTCCCAAGGTCTGTTCAGTTTCTTGCATTTCCCACTCTAACCCCTCCCTTGTTTGAATACTAAATAAATATGGGCTACCGAGAGACATTCCTTGTCTCAGCCCCCAAAATCTCAAACTCTGCAGAGGGTTTTGATCCTCCTGGAGCCCTAATATCATACCACTTATCTCATTTATTTAAGCCTTTGCCGTACACTTGTTTGGGAGATTGGGGATCTAGGCCAGGTTCCTGATAGTAGAGCACTTGTGTAGCATGCATGGGGTCCTCAGTTCCACTCCCAGGCTCAGCACCAAAAGACAAATACGATGCTAGAAGAGTGTTCATATAGCTTTATTACTATTATAATAATTGCTTGATTTTATTATTATTTCCTATCTCTTATGTCTAATTTATGAATTAAACAGTCAGTGTGCACTAGACAAACAGATTTAATGTGAGATATATAAGCATAGAAGGATTTACAGTGTAGGCTCCCCCTGCAGTCAGGTGGTGAGTGTGGAAGGTGCGTTTGCACACTGGAGAGCTGATGGATCCAGTCAAATGTCAAGGGCTGAAGCTCACTGTGGGGTCCTTATCAGCAGCCTGAAGGTCTGTGCTGGAAACCAGAAGACGTCGTTCAAGGTGAATGTGAAACTGGAGCTCCTCCAAAGAAACAAGCAGCCTTCCTTCTGCTTTCCCTTTATACTCCATCCGGTCTATAAGCCTGCTGGCTGCTGCCACCTACACCCAGGGTGGGTCTTCTGTCTTCATAAATCTGTTCAGTCGCACCCCACATCAGGCTGGTCCAATCAGTTAGACATTTTTTACTCAAAGTGACAGAGCAGGTAAGGACTACCATGTGTGACACTTGGCACTCTTAGAGGTGAGGATTCAGGTGTGTTTGGGGGGTCTTGGAATGCACGCCCTGTGGGGAAGGGAGAGCTGCTCTATGCAGAAGAAAATGTAGTCAGAGTGGAAGTGTGGAGAGGGCATTGACTGTTGCTTGAGATAATAGTGTGGTTATAAGCATGTTCTCTTTCTATCGTGCATCCCTGAACTCTCTGTGAGGGTGGAAATTTGAACTGGTGATAGATCTGCAAATGAGGAAATGAGAGTCTTTACTCTCTTTCTATTCCCATAAGTAGAACAAATTTAGCTATACTTTGCTAGAGGCAAGTTTGCTGAACCTGAGTAACCTTTACCTTGATTGCTGTAGACAGTCAGGCAAGATTACAAAGCCTTTTCTGTGCTGCTGCAGACTTGCACCATGCAGGTTTTTGGTCATTGTGTCAATCCACGTTGCTCGCTTCAGACTGTCTCTATTTGTGGCGCTCCCTTAATGGGAAATGGCTTTTGCTTGAGTTACTGCGTTTCTTATTGTTACGCTGGGGAAGGACATGCACACTTTGAGGCGAGCTAATCAAAGATTGAATCCTGACTCCTCTGCTTTGGGGTGTATTACCCTGGACCCACTTTTAGCTCCTTTGAGCCTTGGTTCTCTTTTCTGTAATATGGGATTACTGATTTTATAGCAAGGTTTGGAAGATGAAGGGACGTTGAATACACGAGGCATCTGGCATGGCTGGAAGGATGGGGATTTGGTAAGTAGAAGCTCCTGTAGTCCTCCCACTGTCTCCTCATTCCTTGATTGAGGGAATCAATACACCTCCCCTGTGGAGAAGAGCAGGTGCTTCCCTTCCAGGAGAGGGGACGTTGGCCGGGCACAGTCTGGTCCCTAGTGCCAGAGTTCATCAACATTTACTTAAAGTGGCTTCTCCGTTTCCACTTCTTGGAACAGACTGATTCAGCACCCTCTGGGGACGAACTTCTTTCTAATAAATGAAAAGTTTGAGTCTGAAGTCAGGTAGCATTTTGCCTTAAAGCATGGTCGTAAATGGATTTTTCTTTCTTGGTTAAAAGAAAGTCAGGGAAGATTTATTATAAATGCTCCCAGGAGACTTCTTCCAAAATACTTCCCTTTCAAGAGGTAGTCACAAAAATTAGTGCTCTGAGTTGCTTGGAGGTGTGAAGAGTGACAGCAAAACCACTTTACATGTGTCTGTTGGTGAATTTCAGGTGAGTTTGAATATGAACCTTACATCTGATCAAATTAAGATCCATTTTTGAGGATATGAAAAACAATTCAGTTTTGTAAATACAAATCACCAATAATTAAAAAGGAGACATATTGGAAAGCTGATAAGCAAGTCAAATTATGTCAGATAGAATTATAGTTAAATCTTTAAGGTCAGTTATTCTCTAATAAATAATTACATCAGTATTTATTTAAATTACATTCATATATTGCATTTGGCTCAAATAGAAACTCCACGTTTAATTCAGACAACATAAGTAAGTTTTTCTTTTACTCTTTGACATTTGTAAATCTTTTCAAATAGTCTCAATTTGGGGGATAATGAGGATAAAATAATCATTATTTGATTCTTTTTGTCTGTAGGCTTTAGGGTTCTTTTTGGTTTTTTTGAGAAAGACAAAATCTTAAAGTTTATAAGTCAGTTCCACATTTCCTTAAATTCTATCAACTGCTTAACATCCATTGAATGATTGCTAATATCTAGAGATCCTTCTTAAGCTAATCTTTTCAAAACATAATACTAGCCTGCTGGATGAACGAACAGATGCTAGGAAATGTTAGTTCCCACGGGGGCATGATCAGTTCTTCTTTTTCTAGTTTTACCATCCATTATAATCAGCGCAGAATGGCAAGTGGGGAGAATCCCGGCCTGGCATCCAGACATCTGGGTTCTGCTCCTGTTCATTTCATTTATTTACTGTTGTATGTTACACAAGTCACTTGGACTTTCTGCAGCCCAGTCTTTACCCATGGGTGGCAATACCAACACCCGCCTGTGATGGTGGTCTGTGTGGCTTGCCTTCCAGTCCTGCAGAGTCAGGGGTCTCCCTGGTTCCAGCTGTGCAGTGACAGGTGTGTGTGTGTGTGTGTGTGTGTGTGTGTGTGTGTTTCCTCAGAGCCCAGCCTATGACCAGATCCTTCCAACTTCTACATTTTGTATATGTACAACTTTTTGCATGAAAACCATTTGTTGTAAAGCATTCAGTGTTTCTACTTATACTTCTTATTAAGTCTTGGGAGAATGATTGGGGATTCAGTGTTTTTTAAGATGTTTTGTTAAAGTGTGATATCAAATACAAGAATTATTATGATTAACACACAATTTGCCATTTTCTTTGACTGGTGGAATTAATTGAAACACACTATATAAAATACCCCCTTGCATGTAAGCAATTAAATCAAAGTGGGTAACTTCACAGAGGGAAAGGAATAATTGCGTAAACAAGCTACACAGTTTTCTGCTCCTGCACCTGCAGGCAGTGAGGTTGGGACAGGGTAGGCTGGGGTATAGGAGGTGGTTTTATACTTCAAAGAAACTTGGGGGTTGGCTGTGCAGGGGCACCTTGTCATGAGTGCTTGCCAAACTCCCATACCCTATTACCCAGATCCGTTCAGACTAGAATTCTTTACAGCACTTGTGAATTCAAAGTCCCTGGAAGTCAGAGGATGAAGTTATTTCTTGTTTCCCTTTTTTCTTATAAGCAATGTCCCTTGGGAAACTTAAGGTTAAAGGTTTGAAATTGTGAAGGATTGAGCCAATTCCTAACATCATTCGTTATTCTGAGATGCAATTCTGTTATATTTTTTGCAAGGAATCAAATTATTCAGTTAGAAAATATGATGATTCTTGAAACATAACAGAAAAGTTTTATGTGCTAAATCAGCACTCTGGGGTCTCAAGATTTCTGAATTATGATTAGCTTATCTCACTGTTATCACTCATCTGATGTAGCTGCCTATAATATTTGTGGCTTTGGATTTGTGGTTAGTGTTGTGACTCAATCATAATTTTTTCCTCATCACTGGGAAAATAAGATTTATAGTCAGTGGACTGCTCTGTTCAAACACAATCAATTTTAAAAGAGCAATGTTTCTAGTACTATTCTAAGTAGATAAGCATTTCCTCCAAAAACCAAATGTTAGTTTTAAAGTGATTAATGTATGCATATTTTATGCTATCATATGAAGTATGATAAAAATAGAATGTTTAAGTAAAAATAAAAACTTTATTACAACAAAAGGCACATTGCCACCATTTCCCTTCAAAATGCTCCCCTCACTTTGACCACACTCTTTCCATCATTCTTGCTTCTATCTGAAGAAGCTTTGGAGTCTACCTTCATGAGTGTCTTTGCTGGTGCTATTCTTTATGGCAATTTCTGTCAAGATAGTATCCTCATCCACCTATTCACCAGATCTGGCCCTGGGTGACTTCTGACTCTTCCACAAAGCCAACATGACCATGAATGGTAAATGCTTTCAATCAATCCAGGCCATTAAGGCAGCCACAACAGTGCAAGAAACCAGCAGCACAAGAACTGCTTCAGAAAGTGGAAGGACGATGGGATGACTGCATTCAAAGTCGGGGTGGGGAGTATCTCAAGGGGGTTGAAGGGCAATGTGTCTTTCACTGTAATAATTTTTAAACATTTAAATATTCACCACATATTGTCATCATATCTCATTATGAAGAGGTTTTTGAATATAACACATGGCAAAAATTAGAAAGATAATACCTGACAACGCTGCTTAGCTGCTGTGCTATTGGCTCTGCTACTTGGAGTAAAGCCAGATTTTACTGTGCAGGGTTTTTCTGTTTTGCTAAATGTAGCACAGAACTGCCCAAATTCTGACTGAACCTGTTTCTTCCTCTGAAACATTTTTCGGATCCAGGCTTGAGTCACTTATGAATGAGGCAATCCTGCATGATTGAATGGTCTTCTTCATACTTTTGGAGCATAAATTGCTAGCATGGTGAATTAGATTGCCTACAGCTACGAATTTAAAAACTCACTCTTGAGATATGCTTTTAGTACTTATCCATGATTGTCATAAGTGTTCGGGCAAGTGTGAGACACTTAACCTCTAATAATATTTAAATATATGTCATCTCCAAGCTAATTTCTTTTGATATTTATATATCTCAGTATTTGTTTTTATATCTATACTACATTTATATTGCTGTCAACCATGTTTGTAACATGTTTGTATATGCATATAAATAAAAATACATGAAATAGGTGAAACATGAAATAATAATGATGCATAACAATGACATGTGATATCTAACAGTGTTTACTTTTTCTGCTCTAGTGATGTTATTGATTCAGCGACAAGACAGGGGTTCTAGGTAAGCAGAGAGGGCTGCCAGGGGCACCCACACATGCTGGGATTTGAGCTTAGGAGTCCGCTGTGCATGCATTCTGTACCTATCCATGCAGAACTGTGCACCACGCTTAACACAGAGCGAGGAATCCTGTCCTAGATGAAGGCAAGTGGAAGAAAAGGAGCATGGTGTCACTTGTTTCTGAGGGTCGCCTGTGCTTGGTACCAAAGAGGAGAAGGAAATGTAAGACTCCGCCTAGGGAAATGTGCAAACACCTGAGAAAAGGACGTGATGTGTTGTTGCTGACTGCAGTTGAAGTGTGACAGTGGGGCAGATGTGCCTGTTACTTTGGTGAAGCAGAAGAGTCACTCATATGGCATATTTAGATAGAAGAAGGGCTTCTCACGACCCCTGTCCCCAAAGGGGACACATCCCTGGCAAGAGGGTGTGACTATTAATCCTTATATGTGAACTTTATCAAATGAAAAGACATCTAGCAGATTAATGGAGCACAATCCTGGGTGCATATGGGTGGTCATGGTCCCTTGCTTCTTCCTTTCTATTGCTGGTCACCTGCTCTGCTTTCAAGGCACCATGACCTAGAAATCTTTAGTCTTCCATACCCTTTCCACCATGACTTTCTGCCTTGAGCCTGTAAACGATGGACTGACTATCCCAAAATTGTGAGCTAAATTAAGATGTGGATGTTAGGTATTGTGTGCAGCAATAGAAATGTGACTACTACAAAACTACCATTCATAGATTTATAGAATGCCTCATTCATCACTAAGGCATTCCACATAGCATTACTTCTGACCAATGAATGTACTTCAAGGCCAAAGAAGTGAGGCAATGGGATTATGCTCATAGAATACACAGATCTTGTCATGTTCTCCACCTTCCAGAAGGAACTGGATTGTTAGAAAATTGGAATGGTCTTTTCAAGATGCAATTACAGTGTCATCTTGGTAGTAATATTCTCCAGAAGGTTTCTTGTGCTTTGAATCAGCATCCACTACATGGCACTATCTCTGCCATTGCCAGGATTCATGGCTTTAAAAATCAATGGAGGAAGAGGGAATAGAAACGTTCACCACTACTTCTAGTGATTCACCAGCAACATTTTTGCTCCTGCTCCTATGAATTTAGATTTCCCTGGCTTAGAAGTTTTAGTTTCACAGCAGGGAAAGCTTCTACCAGGAGGCACAACAATGATTCTGGGTAAATTAAAGGCCAAAGCTAAGACTTGCCCTTGGTCATCTTGAGCTCTTCATGCTTCTGAGTAAACAAGGCAAAAGAGAAACTATGGTGTTGGCAAGGGTGATAGTTTCACACTACCAAGGAGAAATTGGACTATTACTACAGCGAGGAGGAAAGGAAGAATACACTTGGATACAGGAGATTCCTTAGCATGTATCCTAGCATTACCATTCCCTGTTATTAAAGTCAATGGGAAGCTACTACAACCCATTCTAAGCAGGATGACAAATGGCCTAGAGTCTTCAAGCATAAATATATGGGTAACCCTGCCAGGTGCTTGCTGAAGGCCAAGGGAATGCAGGATGGCTAGTTGAAGAAGGTAGTTTTATTACCAGCTGTTAATGCATGACCAGTTACAGAACCCAGGATTGTAATTGTCATATTTCTTTCCTGTTTTGTTGGCATGCTTGTGGATATATACACATATGTTAAGCAGGTAACTTTATTTTCTTTCTTTGTAACAAGTTTGATTGATTTAATATTGGTGCTTAAGGATTATTAAATCTACATTATAATATTTAAATTATGAAATGTCAGGAGAAGAGTCAGCATCACACAAAGGAAAAAACTCTGCCTTCTGTTCTGGGGAATGAATGTGTGAGTTCCCACTTGTAAGCAGGATATTTGAATTGTGTGAAGTAAGATACAAACTTTCTATTGCATTTGGTGAGCAAATGTGGTTTAAGGAGATGAGTCCGGCTGTCAAGTTGACAAGGGGTGGATTGTGACTGCTAATCATGGTACATCAACTTGAGTGGATTAAGAAATTCCCAGCTAATTAGTGGAGAACAGGTATGGGTGTATATTGCTTCCGTCTTTCTCATCTTCTTTGGACATCAGGTTCCTTTTCTTTGAACTTGCAATGTTGACTCTCACCAGAGACTCTACAGCAAGCATCCAGGGCTTTGACCTTGGACTGGTGCTGTATCCTGAGACCTCTCGTCCTGTGGTTATGTCTTCCCGGGTCCTCCAGCTCTCTAGGGCACAGGTGGCCATGGTGGACCCATGCACCACCATGATGGTCTCTCCCACCACTGATCCTGAAAATCTACCTAATAAAGCCATTCACATAATTATACACATTTCCTATTGATTCTGTTCACTTAGAGAAGCCTAAATAACACAAGGTATGTATTGGTGAGTTGTTCACAGTAACAGGTCTACCTGCACATGGGTAGGTGGATTTCAGGACTCAGAAGAGGCAATGGATATACAAGCTAGCAGAGCAAAGGAGCAAGGCACAGGAATCTTTTTGATTCCTTTCATATTGCTCACCAGTTTTCTCAGCTTCTCTATTATTGATTCATTTTATGGTGTCAACTTAGAAAACCATTTTTATCTAAGACTAAATAATCTCTATTTCAAAGGCATCATGCTTTCTTAATTATGGTACATTTGGATGACATTTTACAACCTGGAATTATCAGTCCTCCACCATGATTCTCGTTTTGAAGAATTTTTCTAGACAACCAGAGAAATTTAAGATAATTTTTAATAGTTCTTTGAAAAAAAATTGGCATTCTGACTGAAAGGAAAATAAATCTATTGTTTAGTTTAGGAGAGAATTTATCTTTGGAAAGATGTTTCGTTCTCTTCCTCAGTATGTATGCTTCCCATATATTCATTTTGCTACTGTATTTATAAATAAAGCCTCCTAATTCTTGGAAAGTCAATTCTACATTCTTTTGTATGTTTTGTTTCTATCGTTTGTGAAACATTTTTACTTGAAATTATCTAATTTTGAAGATAAATTCATCTTTGTCTTAATTGTCCAGTTTAATGCATTCACTTTCTATTTCTAATAACCCCTCAATTGATCTATTTATTTAGGTAGATAAGCATTTACATTTTTCTTGTATTATAACATGTTTTGTTATATTTAATTTTCTTAATAGCCTTGGCTTTCTGACTCAGAGTAAATTACTTTTACATTATCTGTAGATAACATAATTATTATCTTTGGCATCAAGACAATTATTTGGCATTAATTAATATGCATGCAGCATTCCAGAGCGAGGCTCAATTCAAAGGTTGTTACTGATTTTGTAGGTGTAAATATTTTAACGCATGTTCTTAAGAGATTCCCTCAGGAATGGCTGTCAAAGTTTGTCTGCTGTCTTCTAACAATGCATTAAAATTTAATTTTCCCCTTACTTGACCTATTTATAATATTACTGTGATTAATAAATTCCCCTAAATATATAACAAATATTCCTGGAATAAGTAAAAAGAACATTAATCTTTAATATATAGCTGGATTTAATCATTTGATATCTTACTTAAAATTTTGATTCATTATATTCAGTATTCATTCTAAGATAGATAGTCACATGTATGGACACAAACAGGCATATGGTGTCTTAATTTTTGGATATATCATACCTGAAAATATGGACATTGTTAGCTCTTTTGACAAACTTCTCTACTACTATGAAAAGCTGACTTTTATAAAAATTTCCCTGCATAATACTTGTAGGAAGACCTTCCCTGGTCACTCTGCAGCCACCGTCTGAGTTCTCCATGGTCTGGCATTGGAAGAAGAGCTCTCCCCCGAAAGGGTGCTGGACTGTCGTTCACATCTTTCTGCATGCTCTGGCACAGTTCAGTTGAGTTTAAGTGACGAATCCTTTGTAGAACATTTGAAGAAAATCATTTTGTCACTTTGTCTAGGACCTCTAGGCTGGGAAATGATAAGAGTGGCAGAGGTGGCATTTCTTTGACAGTGCTATCTATTTTATGTTTTTGAGTCTAATGATATTTCAATTAGTTTTAAAAATATGTTTCAATTAGATTTGATTTATAATATTATTTTGTATTTTCAAATCATTTTTATTATACTCTGCCTTATGTACAGTATTGTATTATCAGCTTTTCTTTTTTGTCCATTTTTACTAGTATTTTGCTTATTATAAAGATCTTTACAAAGGAGAATTTCCTGTAGATAATGTTAATTTTATTATTTTTCTACTACTCGATCATTTTTTTCCTTCTCCTAGTAATTTGTTGCCATACTTTCCTCAGCATAGTGAATAAATGTTGAGTATTAGGGAAAAAGTAGAGACTATCGATGATAAACATTGTTTGACATATATAAAACATATGTTCATACACACATATGCACGTACATACATACATAATATTTTAATTCTGAAACACATATTTTCCCACATTTTAGTTGGGGTTTATCTTACAAAGTTTAGTTTAATTGGCAGTGTTTTATTTCTTGTAAAACATAAAAGTGCATCTAATAATCAATGTCATTTCTTTTTTGGTGAAAAGTATCTATGAAATGATTTATCAGTGATTCAGCATTACTCTTTATATATGGTATATAACTAGTATGCATATCTTGGTCTCCCAGAAATATATTTGAATCAACTTTATACTTTCCTAAAGTATTTAATTTCTGAATACAAATAATAGATATCTCAGATGTACAATGTGACACAAAATAATCTATATACTTCTGAAATTTTTAATTACGGAAGATAAACTGCAACAGCAGAAAGATAGTTCAAATTAAAATTTTAAGGCAAAGCTGAATTATAAAAAGTAAACAACCAAAAATAAAAAACAAGAAAGGAAACTTTGGTGGCACAGTTTGAAAGAGTGTCATCATAGAATGTCTGAAATTGATTACCACAGGAAAGTGACAAATTATTCTTACATAAAATATAAGATTAAAACAAAAAATGTAATAAGCTTATCCAAATTCAAATTTAGTATTATGCGAGATGCAGGGTGAATCAGAAGGTGTTTATGTACCTGTCACTCAGTCATCCCAGCACCACCTGCAGCCAGTCGCTCTTTGGAAGTGACTCTCCCCATGTGCCCTGTCCGGAAGTGACCACCCCTGTGCAGAGCGTTACACAGCACAGCTGTTCTCGGTCCCCAACCTCACAGGCTGGGGTGAAAAGAGGATACTGAATTATTCTTAGATATAGCACAGCAGATTAACTTCATGGAATCCATAGTATCCAGGTTACTGAAGAAGAGAAATTCAAACTAAGTCATGATATGTAGATCAATAGCGCAAAACAGGAATTATAAAAAGTATAAAAAACCAGAAGCATAGGACTTATTGCTAACATAAAAACTAACAATCCAGGATTCGCCCCTGAGAGCCCTAGATGTTTCTGGACTTCTGCAGATACGAGGACACCAACATGAATGTCTTCTCCTCCAGTCATCACTGCGCTGTGAATACAGAAGACTCACGTTTGGCAGATGGGGCTTGAAGTACACAAGGTTCAGTTACTTGCTGTTTGCTCTTGCCGATGTTGGTCCTCCTCACCTCAGCAGTGTGACCTGCCCTGTAGAGAGCCATCCTCAAAGACAAATTCCCCTGAAGGGGACTACCACGTCTCTTCCCCAGCTGGAGGTGTGGTGACCTGCCCAGGGCCCAGTGGTGCACAGTCAGGAAGGGACTGGGAGAGCTCTGACCATGGCCCCCATTGCTTTTGGGAGCACAGACCCAGGCGCTAGTCTTTAACCTGGCAAAGTTTGCAAAAGTCCCTGATTGAAATTGCCTGACACAAGAGAGTGAGTGGGAAATCTGTCTTCTAGAATTTGTGGGCAAAAACAGAAATACTGTTGGTTCATTCTATGAAATAGGAAACAATGTCTAGTCAACAAAATTTGATGTTAAGAACAACGGCTTCTCACTGTACAATATTTTTAGGCAAACATGCCAAGTTTTGATTAAGAGTAAGGAGACAATTTAGAAGAGAGCCAAGTCAGAGATGTTTTGAAAAGACACCTTGAAAGGGGACTTTCTACAGTGATGAGTCAATCCCAGCAGAACAGAAATGCTGGTTTGATAGGGAAAGAGCGTAAACAAACCACAGGGATTCTGACCAATAGAAACAAAAGCTATCCATAGCCATGGAGGTGATTATTGCAAGGTACACACAAATGGTCAGCTAGGCATGCATGAAGGAAGACAGACTCTGCATGGGAAACATAATGAAAACAAACACGACATGGCATGGGACCAGTGATTTGCAGGAACAGGAAGGTCCCAGAATTGGCAGATCTTGTTAAGTGTCCTGTAGGTCTATATGTCTCTGCAGGTTTTGCAAGGACCCCTACTCACTTTCAGCAGAGGTATTTTCTTGAATAAAACATTAATTTGGTTTTTGTTCCAGGGGAAATAAGTGGCTTCCTAGCTATTAGGTTATTGTGATTTATAATTGCCCTCTGTGCAGAATTGCATTTGGTATTTGGATTGATGAGTAAAAATTTCTTCTTTGACATGAGCCTGTTCAATAAATCTTCACAAGATCATTGTACCTCTTACTAATTATAAGCTATTTTTAGGACTCACTAAACAGTGTAAAGGCAAAACTTTCAAATCTTAGTTGACAAACTGAAAAAGAAAACTCCTTCTATTTCCTGTCCTCAAAAATTCTTTACGGTGGAGAAGAGTTCCTTTTTCCCTGCTGAATGTATTCGTTATTGAGAGGGAACAATTAATACTCATATGACTGGATCAATCTTGCATGTCTATATCTGTTAATGTAAGAAACCATTTTAAAGATAACGATGCGCAAATTGCAACCATTGTCAAGCTTCTATCTTCCGGCTTTGTAAACCTGCAATGTTGTGTATTTACGCTAGTTGTTTGCTTGTCTCCTT